>JAOEHI010021896.1:14017-27401 GCA_025447815.1 Percopsis transmontana | reverse complement strand
GGAGGCCGCCGGAGGATCCCAGCCGCTGCTGCTCAGCCTTGGGGAGGCCGCCGGAGGATCCCAGCCGCAGCCGTTCATCCCTGGTCCGGCCCCCGGAGGACTCCAGCCGCAGCCGTTCGTCCTTGGCCCTGCCACATTAAGGGCGACGCCGGGAGGCGCACAGGCCTATGCACGCTCTGTGCGCGCCTGCCCTATCTACTCAGCGGTGATGGTGGGACTATTTAAGTTTGGCCAACAGCACCTGTACATGTGTGTTCCTTTTATTAAAACAATGCTTAAAAGCGTTGCACCAGCAATTCCGCCTGTGTGTTTCTCTGGCTCGCGCTTACTCTCGCTCAACACGCACCAGCCCTTACAGCATAGCATCAGAAGCATCACATTTTTGCACATTTGCAAATTTTTACAATATTGTAAACATTAACAACAGCAGAATCATTATCAATCTTCCGCAAGAGACTTAAAACCCACCTCTTCATAATTCATCTCGGTACCTTGGCCACCGATTTTTCTACTTCATAGCACTAATCCCACTAACAATCCTTTTTTAGAAAAAAATCCTTTTTACTCTACTAGATAAAAGAATGTTAAGCACACAGCAATTACTGACTGTTTGAAAAGTGAATGATAACTTTAGATTATTGTAAATATTAACTGTTTTGAGGAGCGAATGATACACTTTCGAGTAATTTTGTGAAATTCGTGAAGTAACCTTGATACATAATGCTGTTAACAAATTGTAAGTCGCTTTGGATAAAAGCGTCTGCTAAATGCTTAAATGTAATGTAAAAATATATTTACACAGTATATAGTAATTTACAGTATTTCACAGAGTAAATTATTTATTTAAATAATAATTCAACTATTCAGTTAAATACTTTACGTTAGCAAAATATACAGGTTATAAAATTGTAGGACATGTCTCATCACACTAACAAAACTGTATATTAGCAACCCAAAAAAGAGAAATAAATGCCAGTGAGACACACATGGCAGAGGAGCGCATTTATGGCAGTGATGGTATAGAGAAGTGAACATTTGACTAAGGTCTCAAACTCTTCAATCAATGTTCACTAGGGAAGTGAACATTTGACTAAGGTCTCAAACTCTTCAATCAGTCATCTTGAATGTGCATGGGGTTCACTACAGTGGTGGTGGCATCTTTAAACAATGGATTCTGGGTCTGAAACAACAAGCACAAGTTGTTATACAGTAGGTCTATAAATCACCCTAAAAGGAATTCAGTTCAATAATTATAGAATTACGGTTTCGCAAACATGCACGATCATTTTGCTCACATCTCTCCATACGGTCTGTTCTTGTGCTTTCAAGAAGTTGCGGAATTCTCTGCGATAGTGTAGTTCCAGTAGTAGTCGGCTTGCAATAATTAATAATAGCCCAGTAAAAATTATACCACACACTGAGCTACCAATTATCACCATAGTCTTGTCAACAGAACCTGCGAGAGATATAGAAAGGAGAAGGATTATTACAGAGCCAGAGAACCCATAACCTATGTTTGGATAACGGTTCTATACTGAAAAGGTGAGACCTTAAGGGACACAGACCCGGGTCAATTAACAATACTATTGCATTAGGACTGTAAAAGGAAGTGTAAACTGTAAAAAGTATAATATATTAATGTCATATCTCACGGGGCAAATCAGTGTAGCGGACTTCGATCCTGCCATCAGGAAAAGCTTTCGCTTCATACATGAAATCCTCTGTGTTGCAGACTAGATCTTTGAGGTCTTTCATATGAAACAGTTCAGCAACACCACAATGCTTGCTGCAGCTTTCCTTTACTTTGGCTGTTGCTATACACTGCATACAGGGCCTGGTGAGTGAGAATAGGGAACCAAAAGAGGAAAGGATAATCAACGCACATCATCTACTGGTTTAGTTTGTCAAGTTATCAGCTGCCAGACTTAAGTTCCTAATATAATTTTCCCTTCTTGAGAACTATATTTTTAAAGAAGTTGAAGTGAACTAAATATGTAAATATGTACTGTATATTATATTAAAATAAAGGGAATGCGTGGTCATGTTCTTTTCATTTTCTCTCATGTCAGGTCAGTGCTCAATTTACCATATATGAATGGTTTCCTAAAAGTGGATGAATGAATACATTGGCACGACCTGATCTACTTTTGCATCTACTTTTGTAATAAAAAAATATTAATAGTTATAAAAATGTACACATTTTATTATCTGTTCGTTTTTTCGTTGTAGTTACTTTATAATATGTATTTGGATGAAAATGAAAAGGTCTTACTCACATGAATTGAAGGCAGGAGTTTATCATATGAGAGCAGTGCGTGCCAGTAAAATTTTGATTGCATTTACAAATGTTGCACTCGCATTTTCCATGCCCGCTGCACAAACTGGTACCCTCTGATTTACAGTTGTTAGTAAAGGTTTCGCATTCACAGGAATCGCCTCTATAGTTCGGAAAACATTCACAATTCCCACATTTGCAATTTCCATTTCCTGGGGGAGGCAAATAACAATACATTTCCAGAAGACACAGTGAATTTTGTATTTTGTTTTGCAAAATCATGTCAAATAATAATAATATTGTACATAATAATACACAATATAAAAAGTAAATGTGTGCTAAAGAATTACAATTTGTATCACCTACCACCACAGAGTTTGTTGTTGTATCTAGCACAGCTGTTGTCATCACACTCACAATGCCTTCCACTGTAGCTGCCATCGCACCAACACAATCCACACTCACATCTGCCATGCCCACTGCACAGCAGAGAAGAGCTTCCCTGGCGACAGGATTCAACCAATGAGGCTATGTCTCCTTTCTTCTCACAGTTACACTTCTGTCCCTGTATGCCTGGGTCACAACTGGAAGACACATCAGACAGCTTACTGGTCTGGTGCATGTCACATCAAAACATCGCAAGTACAACTACTACTACTTTCGAAGATGCTTGTTAGTTTTTAACTTCAAAATTCTTCTGTGTATTTGCATTTTGTTTTCTTAGCAAAAAATTAAACCAGGAAAAGAAGGCAGGAGGTGTTGCGGGGATAGACATTATGTTTATTTATCTTTTTATTCTGACAATAGCTTGAGGTATTAAACTGTTTATCTGGTTAGGGTATACTGTAGCCTACTGTAAAACCAGGTTCTGATTTTGCAAGCTCCACTACAATGAGTTGCCTCACTTTGCACATCAGTCAAATTAAAACTGCTTAAAACCTCAATAGAGAACCAGTCAGCGTCTAGGTGGGTAGTTCAGTTGGTGGCCGTGTTTGTCTGATTGGTTGAAGGTGACTCAATCGTCTGCCAACACCTGTACCAGCACAAATCACTGTCAAAGGTTTGTTGTTCTGATTAGTTGAAGGTGGTCCAATCCCCTGCTTATGGTGTGACCTATTATCATTGCCTCTGTCTCCCCTTACAGAAAAAAAACTATGTGATGTTCCACTGGAATTTGGAGTTTCCAGACTGGTAGGCCTACGTAGAGCGGTGCAAACCGTAGAGCCAACAAAACCAGGATGGTCCTACCAGGCTAGGGTTAGGAATACGATTGGGTTAACCTTTCATTAGTATATGTACATGGTTAGGTGAAGATATAGGTTTTGGTTAGGCCCTACAAAAATTTCACCAAAAAATACATCTAATTACTTCAAAATACCTGTGTGGGTGCATGGGGACCACTCAATGGTACTTGCCTGCATATGCCACAGTTTAGCGTGCCATTCCTGTTACAATGCGGGGATGACTTCTCTGTGTCTTTGCAGTCACAGTCACACAGGGTCTCTATAGATATCTTCAGGCTCTCACTGATGCCTTTAACTTTAAGGTTAATCTCTGTCTCTTTCTCAAGACATTTAGAGATGTTCAGCCGAACAGTGAAGTCCACCTGTTTGCCGGACACAGGAGTTACATCTCTTGGTTATTTAGCCACAACGGCTGTTTATTTTCATGTTTTCCCTGTGGTACATTTTCCTCATCAAAAATGTTTCTTAAAACCTGCTTGTTTATCTTGACATGCATACACTCGCCCTTCTTCTGCCAGGGTGTGCTGCCTTGGTCAGGCCCACAGTGGGATTGGTAGGACACATCAAGTTCTTGTGGAGCGCCTTGGTGCTCCAGGAATATGGTGGAGGAAAGGTTCTGAATATAAAACACACAGAATATGTTGCATGTGTGAGAAATTAGTATGTGATGAGTTATTTTGAACCACTTAAAAGCATACTCAATTACAAATAAGTCATTTAGCAGACACTTTTATCCAAAGTGACTTTCAATGGAGCTTTTACATGGAGTTAGGCATCTTGCTCAAGGATGACTTTCAGGTAGGCCACCTCTGGGGCTTGAGCCCATGACCTTTTGGCTGGGAGTCCAAGAACTAGACCACTAGACTATCCTGCCCCCGGAATACTCTGTAGCTCTTCAAAACTAGGCATAGCTCTTCAACACTTTCACAGTGCTGTGGTGTTTTGTTTTTTTTAACAGTTTTTAGTAGGCCTATACTTACATTGTAAGCCTCAGAGATCAGCTGTACAACATTGCTGGAGTCATTCTTTAAAACTCCTACCACTGACTGTGGGATTAGTTTACTCAGGACCTGTAGAAAAGTTTGGATGGAACAGATTCAAAAGATTGATAAAAATCGACCCAAGGTATCGTGGTAAATCATTTTACTGACCTTATAATCTGAAACACTGTCTTCAGTGACAGCAAAAATGAGCTGGATGTTGTTGGCTGACAGAACCCTGGAGAGATGTCCGACTGAGGGGTAATCCTAACATTTAGGCAAGATACAGTAACTCATGGGTGACAAAGAAAGGCAGGACCTTGTCACAAACCAAACACTTGCAATACTATCATTTCAGTATCTTAACTGTTTATTACACAGTTAGGTCATTTCGCAGATGCTTTTAGCCAAATTGCAGTGAGTACAATTAGTTAACTACTAATTCCTTAACTACTACTAAGTAATAAGAAGCAGGTATAAGGATTAGGTACCTTGCTCAAAGATGTTTACAGGCCAGGCATGTTGAGGATCGAACCCAGGAACTTTCGGCTGGGATTCGGCCACCCTATACTGCCTGCTACATAAATCGTCCCCTATACATTCATCACTCACAAACTTAGTTCCATCATAGAAGCCACTTGAATTAAGGTGACATTTTCCATCGTGAGGTTCAAATATCCCGGCTAGCCTTCCATCTCCAGCTATATGGAATGTGTCATCTGATGTATAGACCAGAATGCGAGTGACATTCTTCCAACCTATAATATCCTGGAAAAATCAAAGAAAGACACTCGTGCAACAAGAAAAGGGCCATTTCAAACTAACGGATACTAGGGAGAGATATTTTATATCTGTGTCTTTTCATTTGGAGTCCTTACCTCACAAGCCGCTGCCTGCATTATGGCATCAAATCCCGCCTCAGGAGAGTCCAGGTTGCCAGAAATCCTCTGTCTACTGACCTCCCTTTTGAAATCAGTGGCATCTTCAGAAAGACTTAGGATGCTTTTGAAGCTGAAGGCAGGCTGGCATTTATCCATCCGGGGGCAGGGGTTCTTCTTCTTGGCCTTGACTAGACTCACATATGGGAGTGCCACCTTGTCCACAAATGAACCAAAACCTAACAGATGAAGAAGTAGTTTGTGGAGCTCTGTGCTTTTTTATTGGACGGGAATCACGACTCTTACCTATGCGAATGTGCTTGGTGAAGGTTCTCAGAGTCTTGACGATGTCCTCGCCAAGGTTCTTGATCATGTCCAGGTCATCCTTCATGGAATAGGACAAGTCCATCAAGTAGTACAGGTCAATTGGATATCCCTCAGCTCTTTTATATGACACACGGAATGTGTGTGGAACTCCTACAACAGGCCAATGAGATTGAGAATGAACATTGACAATACACATACTTAAAAGTCAAGGTCAAGAACTGAGACCTAAAGGGGTACAACTGCTTCCTGCCGGGACTGTATCTATTATGATACACTTCAGAAAAAGATGCATTAGCAGTTTAGAAACGAGTAGTAGGCCTACATCTTGCACCATCAGGTACGGCAGCGTAGCCCTGCGCGTGAACACAATCGCAACAGAAATAAACCCTAACAAAGCAACAGAAAAAAAAAGACTTGCAATTTCAGTTAGAGGCCATCGCTCACCGACTCTTAGCTGTAATTTGAGATTTTGTGGTTGCAGCTGGATCACATGGTTTGGCTTGTCGCTGAGAGAGTTGTTCTTCAGTAATTCTAGACGTGCTCTTCTGTTAAAGATGTTGCTACAGTGCCTGCTTCTTAATGATTCCTTTGTGTCACAGCGGCGCTCGTTTGATTCCCCCACCGCTAAGAAATCCTATCAGAAGAAATATGTACAGCTCTTAACCCACTCTGCAGTATAAACTAATTTGTGATTCGTTGTTAAAGAATTCTGCTTTGGAACCAATGGCTCCGTGTAGGAATTGTGTAGCATTTGTACTGGTAGTGTGGAATATTGTATCTGACCACTTGGAGAAAGAGCGATGCTCCATTAAAACTTCGCTTACCGTCTGTATACACCATGCACATCCAGGGCTTTGCAGGCATTCTTTACAGGTTGGCTGGGGTGTACATTTTTGGAACCCTTACAGAAGATTAGATACAGAAAAAACTCTGTTGTTCAGCTGGGACGAGCATAGCATCGTGGTTTTACAGTCTTTTACAGATAAGATTACTAATGATAATCATTTTTTTAAAAGGCTGAACGAAATTGAGCAAGAGAGGAAGTCAGAAAGAAAGAAAAGAGTTAACAAAAAAAAGGTTGGTTTAAGAAGAAGTGATTTAAAATATATAACTCAATCTGTAAGGTGTAGCCCTGATAGCAAAAGTATGGTTTTAAACCTAGGATCACATTTAAGAACAACCTGTAGATCCCCGCCCGAGGATCTAACCACTCATTTACACTGCACACGTCTGGGGCGCGTTACGGCTCCGATCGCGGCCACTCAATGCTTGTGTTTATACCAGCCGCGCCCCGGCACGTTTCAGAAGCGGCCCAGAAGCGGCTCTCCTGTAGGTGCCTAGTCTATTTTTTGACGGAGGCCGTGTCCAAGCCACACAGCTCAAATACAAAATAAAAGTCAAAACATCCTGTCAATTTCTAAATTAACACCCAGTGCACACTCCCGATCGTATTTTACGTCACTATATCCTTGGCAGGAGGCCCGAAATTGACGACGAGAGTTCATCCTCGAAGTTGAAAAACACACGGTGTTATATAACACCACGAATCCTTTTTACATAATTTTTACAATTCCAAAATGGCCACGGCGTGGAGTTTGATTGCAGGAGTTCTGGGAGTAGAAAGTGAGTAGCCTAGGCCTACTATAACATCCCAATTATCTTATTATCCTACTACGTGATTTCGAAAAGTAGCCTATATCAACAATGAGTAGGCTATTTATGCATCGTATAAAACCCCTAAAAAGAGTTTAAAATCCAGTTGCTTCGCTCCTGAATTGCTCCTGGTGTGAGTGAGACACTGCGTGGAGGACGGAACAAAACCTCATCGGAACCGTAATGCGGTTACACTGTACGATGTACACTGTAAGAGGTGTACAGTGTAAATAAGTGGTGAGGCTGCGTGGTAGCTCATAACAGGTCAACCTGTGAGTATACTGGCATTTGCTTGTAGCGCTATAGTGGACACACGGTCTCAGACCTTCTTTGTTGGAAGTACTGACTCACTCACCCTGAGTTTCACTTTGCTCTACAAAGTGTAGAAGAATGCTGATTAGTAGAACTGTCCAACTCATTGTGTGTCCGAGAATGAACTGCGGTCTTGAGATAGAGCCAACCTGCTAAACTGTTAAAAACGTCATTAGGATTTCAGTTGTGCACTAGCATAGCATTATGTAGCATAACATTTTGTAAGGCCATTCATGAATTTATATATTACTAGAAAATAGTAGCCTACTATCACACAGAATGTTGTTTGTACATGATAACTTCAAATGCTAAATGAAAAGGATATGCTTGTTATTATATTCAAACTTTAAAGCGATACTCCTCAATTTATTTCCAAAATTACATTGATACCAGTGTTAAAAAACTGGCTCATGCCCCTCCCACATAACACAGTGCTGAGATTTAGCTGACACTCCTCTCTACTCCTCCCCTTACAGCTTTCCTCATCTCACACCATCCTCAACCTTTCCCTCTCTGTTTTGATGCTACCCATGTTTCTGACTTCATCGGTTTTATTTACAAACTCTACAGTGCTTACATTTTAACAAGATACACACTTTTTTGTCTGATCATGTAAAAAACCTTTTACATTGAAAATGTTATAAGCTGCTCAGTTACATAGATTGGTTGAGACAATTTTGAAACGCCTGGTGGAAAACCACTTGCTGCACGAAAAGTGCATTAAGTATGGCTGTAAACTACAGAAATGAGGGCAGCCAGCCACTATCACACCACAAACTGCTGCACTACTGCAGACACAGACGTAGGTGGTTAAAAATAGTTTCTGTCCCTATAAGGTCACATTGCCGAACATGTATCTCACAATTCGTCTTCCACAGGTTAGTAAAAAATGTATTTTTTGGAAATAGATGCTAATAAATGAAATATAATAAAGCAGAAATCATAGATCTAAGTTAACATGAAACACATGCAGCATATCTACATAGGTCTACTTTCAAAATTAAATTAAAAGTGAATTAGCAGGAGACACTCCATTCATTAGGCCAATAAACTCTGAGCTGGGTGTTCCAAGAATTTAATGTAGCCTATACCTTAAGCAATATCCCTTACTTACTTTTTAAATGTTAAGATTGAGTTTATATAATTTGTTCCTCTTTTGACGTATAGTATTGTGGAACTGCAAAATATTCATTTCAACAGGTTTCTTATGTTATCATTTAAAATAGGAGTTTGAAAATAAAGCTCAGCTTCATTATAATTATGTCAACTTAAAAGGAAATCTAAACTCACCTCAGTTAGTTGCAACCTCTCAAACCTTTCGCTGGAGCTACACAATGATCTTCCCCTCTGCTATTCGCCCTCCCTCTAATCTGATTTCTCATTAGGGAAATGATTTTACCTTCTCACAAGACAAAACTACGCAATACAGATCTGGCCTCATTTCTCTTTTTCTGCAATGAGTATAATGAAGTATAATGAAGATGACCTATTACCCATATTAATAGGTTGAACAGGTTGTTTTGCAGTTCCACTAGACTGGTATCTTATAAACCCTGCTCCACCACAGCGCTTACTTCTGTTACTGTAGGCTAAATTAGCATCTACACTGGCACATAGCAAACAACACATTTATTCAATTTATTTTGGGTGTCTTCGCCATGTAAAATGGTAAATTAGCTGCAGTTAGAAATGGAGCAGGCAAACTAACTACTGTAATCTACTGTAGGATAGCAAATGGATAGAAACTTCAGCAGAAGACAGGAAATGCATTGTATGCATAGTGTGGTTTACAGCTGCTTACTGCAAAGCGGAAGAAGTGGTGAGATAGAAGACATGATAAAAATACAACTCAACACAAAACCTTCCAAATTATAGCAGAAATGCTCAGTAGTGATTGTGACTTTCCCCTCAGGGATGGATCAAGGTGTTAAACTGTATATGTTTACAGTGATAATGACATCGATTAATGAATATGTCCTCTCTTTTTGATCACATGTTCCATAGCAGCCTTCTCGGAGGTATCCAGGGTGATCTTGTACTTGGCCAGGATCTTCATGATTGGCCTCAGCCTCAGCCACCATTGGGCCTTTGGAATTCGATGTCTGAAGAGAAGAGAAGAAGTTAGACAGTGCCTGTTATTATTATTAACACTTTTAATTGACAAAGCGAGAATAAGTAAAATTTGTTGATAGTAGCTGAAGCTGTCAGTCAAAAATAGTTAAACGTCCAGAAGAGATGGGATAGTAAGAAAATGATGAAGGACCGAAATGAAGTCTTACTCAAAATCGGTCTCCTCCTTAAGGTTGGCCAAGGGCTGGAAGACCAAAGACCTCTTCTTTATGCCCAACACGCAGGCAGTATCTGGAGAGTTTGCAAAGATGCGACCTGGGAGCATGAAAACAGACAAACCACGCACACATCAGAACGGGACCTCTAAACCAACCTTGGTGTTTCTCAGATTGTGGCTGCATGCTCTCACCATGTCTGTAACATTCTTTCAGCTTGTCAGTCAGCCACAGGACAGACTTGGCACCCATCTTGGTGCCGAAATTCCTGTCAAACGGTGTGGGCGTTCCACCCTGGTATTAACGGGACGGAGAGCGTTGTATAAGCCAACGTCCTAACTGCGTGCACAGAATCACTTATAATGGCAAATTGCAACATTGGAGATTTAGATGCTATGGTACACCTGCTGCATATGTCCGAGAATGTTCTTCCTGCAGTCAAAAACACCCTTGCCTTCTTCTGAGTACAAGTTAAAGATGAAATCTGTGGTGTAATTGGCGTTACATTTCTCATTCCTGTTTAAAAAAAAAAGTAAAGAGTGCAATTGGTTGAATGAAATATTGTACAATAAATGAACACCGATGGTAACATTTTTCACTCTGACAGCACACTTTGATCTCAGGAACCTATAGGCTAGAGGACTCAACAAACCTCAAAATGAGACCTCTTTTTACTGTGGTCTTCATCTTCTCTATCAGATGTTCCACATTCACCTGAAAACCAAATAGAGAAATCACAAGTCACAACATTTGAGATCCATCCATCCATCAATCTATCCATTTATTATCTATCCATCCAGCCAGCCCTTATCCATCCACCCATCCATCTATCTATCTATCTATCTATCCATCCACCCAGGCCTTATCCATTATCCATTCACCCAGCTACTACTTAATTCATCCATCTATCCATCCAGCACTTATCCATCCATCCATCCATCCATCCCTTCATCCAGCCCTCATATATCTATCCATCCATCCATCCATCCATCATTCATCCAGCCCTCATGTATCCATCCATCCATCCACCCATTCATCCAGCCCTCATATATCCATCCATCCATCCATCCATCTATCCACCCATTCATCCAGCCCTCATATATCCATCCATCCATCCATCCATCCATCCATCCATCCATCCATCTTTCATCCAGCCGTCATAAATCTAGCCATCCATCCATCCATCCATCTTTCATCCAGCCGTCATAAATCTAGCCATCCATCCATCCATCCATCATTCATCCAGCCTTCATATATCCATCTAGCCCTCATATATCCATCTAGCCCTCATATATCCATCCATCCATCCATCATCCATCCATCCATCCATCCATCATTAATCCAGCCCTCGTATATCTATCCATTTATCATTCATCCAGCCCTCGTATATCCATTCTTCCATCCATCCATATTTCTGTTGAATCACTCATCTAGCTCATCACTTGGCTTCTAGTATCACTACAGACCTCCAGATCATGGATATTAAAAGGTTCCTCATAAATGTAGGCAGCGTCAGCTCCAGAAGCAAGGCCAGACATGGTGGCCAGGTAACCGCAGTACCCTCCCATAGTCTCCACGATGAACACTCTTCTCTTGGTACCAGCAGCGGACTGCTTGATCCTATCACAGGTCTGACACAAGGAGAAACAGACAGAAAAAGACGAATAAAGGCAGAAGAAAACCAATCCCATGCATACTTGATGGTGCATATGTATTGTATGACAGTCTGACCATGGTAATGGTGTTGAGCGCAGTGTCAGCACCAATGCTGAAATCGGATCCAGGAACATTGTTGGAGACAGTGGCAGGAATTACCACAAGAGGAATGCATAGCTCCTCATACTTCTCCCTGGCCTGCACCATCTGCAGACCTCCAACAAACGCCTGACAGGACAGGATAAACATCAGTGAACATTCAGTCAATATGACAGAGGTCATTCACGTCAGTATCAACCCGGGGGCGCGGAAAAAAATTAAAAGAGTATTAATGCCAGCCCCTGTACACCCACAAAGGTGTTTGTGTGGGTGTATTCAAATCCTGGTTGATTGACATCTCCTTGTCAAAATGAGGTATACTTTCCAAGTAACACTTGGCACATTCTTTATGATTGTTGGTGGCTGTTCAGCAAATTTAAAGCACAGATCCATCCACCTTCAACCAGAAAAACACCTGTCACAAGCTTTCAGGGCATTTAAGGCTCTAGTTAACATATTAGCTTAGACCAGAAATCTTGATTTTAGCTCCTCACCTCAAAGCCTCCAATAATGACCAAAGCGTGAATGTTAAACTTGCTAATAGACAGACTGATTTCTTCCAGCAGGTCTTGTGGCAGGACCCTTTATTAGGATACAAAAAGTTATAGATTCATAAAGATACATAAAAAAAACAAACATCCACAAGTAGGACTTTTGAAAAACTGTAATATCTCACCTCTTTGTACCCAAAAAGGACCCACCCTTGCCAGTCCATCCTCCAACTCCGGACCAGGTGAAAGGCTTAATCTGAACAGTTGAAGTTAAAGTTTAAATTGTATGGTTGGTGTTCATGCGCATTTTGCGCATTCATGAAAGCAAAAACCCTTTGTTTACACGTGTGTCATTAATACGTACCATTCCGTGAGCCAAGCCCTCGAAGCCGTCATGCACTCCCAGCATCTGGTGACCCTGAAGAAGGCCTATTCTGACAGCTGAACGGACTGCAGCATTCATCCCAGCACAAGGAGCACCCACATTCACAATGGCGATGGTCACATTACTCTAAATTTACAGAGAGAAATAAATACATCAGAATTGTTGTTTCTTTTCAAGGTGTGAAACCCAAAGGGTTCTGAAACCGATGTTTTTTTTTTAACTGCTACTTTTGATTGAATGGAAAAATTGGATTTTTATGTAAATGGAAATGGTAATGATACACCTATAATTGCATTATAGCGCCCCCAGAACCACAGATTTCTGTCCAAAAGGAGTGCGAGCCAATCCCCCCTAAGTAATCAGTGGGAAGGGAATGCATTGTTTAAAACCAAAATAAAAATGTTTGTATCTCCGGTTTCAACCACAACGGTAATTCCAGACACAAATCGAGGAGTGCAGTTCCTCACCTTTGTATCTGGGGGGTGCAGATGAGCCAGCAATTTGTATGTGTTCCAGTTATTCTCAAAGCTCCTGTAGTCAAACAAT
This sequence comes from Percopsis transmontana, assembly GCA_025447815.1. Taxonomy (NCBI): domain Eukaryota; kingdom Metazoa; phylum Chordata; class Actinopteri; order Percopsiformes; family Percopsidae; genus Percopsis; species Percopsis transmontana. Next base: position 14,270 of record JAOEHI010021896.1, on the reverse strand, counting down.
AATGGGAAGGTACATTTAAGGCATAAGACAAAACCCCTGGACCACGATGTAGAGAACTGCATGGCTCACTTTCCCCTGAGCTTCACGGCATCTTCAAACCTTCCTTCAGCCATGGCTATTGCGACATCATTAGTCTGATGTGGTGGGAGATCAAAGAACAAGAAACGGAAAATGTGTTTCTGTTACGTGCACAGACAGTTACTAGGACACAATCTGCCTATATAAACCACACTACTGAGTCACCGTTGTGTAA
>JAOEHI010021896.1:6517-9017 GCA_025447815.1 Percopsis transmontana | reverse complement strand
CGTTTCTCAGCTCCGCTCAGACTCTGCCTGCCTGTTCGGGGAAGTGACAGCAGAAACAGGGGGGCACGGTTTTACTGGGCGAGCCCCCCTGGCACATACAGCAGAGAGGCACGCGTACTTGGACACACACGCAGTGAATAAGCCCACCCTCAAACATAACACAAGGATTAGCCACCGCTAGTGCTAGTTCTATGGCGTCAGCTGTTACAATCAAATATGTACAGTGATCGTCACTGTATACCATTTTTGTTCAAATTATTCCATCAATGGGGCTCCGCTTCAATCACAGGAGTAAGAATAAGGACAAAGACACCGGTATTTTTGATCTCCATAAACTATAGCAACCGTTACTATATAAAAATACAACGGTACACAATATTAAGTACACGCTTTAATCAGTACAGTGATGATACAGTTGGATTTTAAAATGATTTATGCCCAATAACTGACTATGTTTGTTTGTATACATGTTGTTAGCTGTCTGTTGCTTTGTTATCATGGTGTCTTTTCATAACTGGACACTGCTCACATCAATTAGACTTTTGAGAACCTTAAATTAAAAAGCTATAGTCGCCCAATTTATGTAAACTTACCAGCACCCTCTGCTGGTGGCAGGTAAGGCTCTGGGGAGTTCTAATTTTCACATCCCGCTATGAAGGGAAAAACATATTTTGTTAGGGGAACAGCCATCCTGCCAGCTAATGTAGAATCATCAGTTACCCAGCTGTTGTTACCCCTTTTATACTGAACTAAGCATCCTCTTATCGGTGCATGGCAGGTTTTATCTGGTCTTACTGTACCATGTCTTGTGTGGGGACCCATAATTACAGACTCACAGGCTATGTGTTGACCTCTATGGGTGTTCAGGACTATGTTTCCAAATATGTTCCTTCCTTTTTCTAGTAAGCAATCAAGTTGCCTCCTCTGAATCCAGTTCAATACGGTTTGATGTAGAATTTCTTTGGGTGAAATTAGCTGGTTGTCAACATGGCTGTCAGATTCTAAAAATTCTCACTCCTGTATAATGTATTGTTGCTGTTGCTAATTGTTTGAGGGGAACCCAATGCCACAGACCCTAAACCACTATTATTCACTCTCTCCTCTATTCACTTTTCGTTTGTTGACATATTATTGTTGTTATTGTTATCAGCATATTACCCGGGGTCAGGATAGTCTTGTGGTATGAGCCCCAGAGTTGGCCTACCTGTAAGCATCCTTGAGCAAGATGTCTAACCCCTACCTGCTCCATGTAATTGTAAGTTGATTTGGATAAAAGCGTCTGCTAAATGACCTAATTGTAATTGTAATGGTAGCATACAGTCAATGTCAGCAGTCGTGAACCAGACCTTTTAGTTAGGTGGAGGGAGGATGTGGTTCATACCTGCATTGCAGAAACATTGCTGTTGCACAGTGCATCTATCATGGGTACTGGAGGAGAACCACAGAAATGGAGCTTGTTCCAAAAGCATGGCCAGTAACAGGATACAACACACCGGTGTCTGAGATAGGCCGAGGAGTTAATAGTGCATACTGTATGGTTCAAACATCTAATTTCTGCCTCTGAAATAACACACAGGAACAAGACAATTCATTTTGTTACGTTGCTATAAATCAATGTGTAACTGTAATTCAACGGTAGTTTTTTTTTTCACTAGTGCAGCGATTTTCGGTGGGTAGTGTAAATTGCAGAAATTTTTGTTCAGTTCTGTCCCACTCACCAAAGCTATTAAAATAGGCCTATCTTACAAATACTGTATATATGTTTATACACATCCAATTACAATATCATATGTTTAATATGTTTATGCATCGGGTGCAGCGTTAGGAATAAGAATTTCGTGAAATAAGGGGTACATCTTTTTCATCACAAACTGCAGGGCTGTGTTGAGGTTTCAAAGTTTGAATGTGTTGTTCATTGCTGTTTCCCTCACGCTCTAGTGTCTCTTATTCGAGGGCACGACACTTTGTGTGGAGATCACAATAGCAGCAATAGGCTGACAAGCTGGCATGCACCCAGGCGAACATGTGACCCCGATGGAAAAGGCTGGACTCTCACATATGTGCAGTGAGTCTGGGTTCTTAACCAGGTTGTGTTTGTTTTCATCTTTCGCTGAAAATGAATTCAATAAAAACCTAATGAATGTATAATATATATTAATAAATGTTTTATTTGCACATAACATAGCTCCCTTTCATTTCCTCAAAATGAAAGGAAATAATCTACAATTTGGTCATTTAGCATTACACGTATTGAGGATAGGTAGGGGTTACACATCTTGGCATGTTGGGGATCGAACCCAGGACCTTCCAGCTGGGTGTGAAGGCAAGGGGGCACGACCTATGGAGCAAATATAGGGACAAAAGTATTGTAGCTGTGTGTCACGATTTGCAACTGTAAAAAGGATTTGCAATTAAAAATATTGCAAATCTATCCTACACTTACAATCTATTCTACGGGTAAAAGTCTATCTTACAGTTACAAATCATCCGACAGTTACAA
>JAOEHI010021885.1:0-27401 GCA_025447815.1 Percopsis transmontana | reverse complement strand
AGGAGAATCCGTGAGAAGAGATTACAGAGCCAAGGGTTCTCGTGTAAAGTGAGAATAGTAAGGGTCCTAGCACAGATTCTTGTGGAACTCCAGTGGTGAGCGGGCAGGGTTCAGACAGGTGTCCATTCCAGAGGACTCGATAGGAGCGATCTGTCGGGTAGGACTCAAACCAGGAGAGCGCCGACTTTGCAATTCCTAATTCTGAGAGAATCGATAGAAGGACCTGGTGGTTTACCACCATGTCTGTCCATGTGACTCATGGATCTAGTACTCCAGAACCCACATCGTCTAAATCTGGTCTGTGAACAATGGCAACCAATTTCTTATGCAAGAGTACGAACCTCCTGAAGATGTGTGATGGTGGGACATGTTGAGGCTTTGGTCTGGTACTTTGCTATTTCACACTCTACACTGACATGTGGACTAATGGATTAAGCATATATTTAGGGAATTGCTATGTATAGTCAAAAGGCTGAGCCTCTGCATGATTTAAAGTAGAGAAAAATTCTGCAGTATAGTGGACCACACTATGTCTAAGATGGATATGAATTGGGTGCTGTAGTTTTAAAAATACTAGGAGCATTAGGCAACATCTTTATTTGGGAAGTATAAAGTTATTGTGTGTGATTAAAAGTATTTTTATACATATCCACAAGAATGTCGGTGTGAGATCAGATATGTTCCAGCAAACAGGATGGATCAGATGAAATAAACCAGTCTACTCACTCCCGACAGTTCTGTAACTGTTTTAATTAAACGCGTATAGACACAAATGATGCAAATGATGCAAATTTTGCCACAATCAACCTCCTTTATATTTCTTTGTATGCTGTAATCTCAGGGAACAAAACAGTGATGTGCTTTTCTGACTATGGAGCCTATTGGCAGCGTGCAGCTGCAGAATATATCCCCGCAGTTAGGTAATGGGTTTCATGGTGTGCGTATTTCCTGTGACTGTGCTCCGCCTAAGCTGACTGTATAACCGGGCTGTCAGTAGAGCTACTTAGAAGGAGAAATGTTTAACAAAATGCTGGCTGTGTTTAATGGGGTCTAAATAGTATTTAGATGCTATATCGCAACATATTGTCATGGAAGCACATGGTCAGATGGTTTTAGTAAAGACCACATCCTTTTTACATTTAGAAGTGCCATGGTTGCGTTGTGCTATGGATACGGATGTAATTTGACAAGAAAGGGTGGCCTTCCTCTAAAAAGCCTTTACCTGAGCTGCTATGGAGATATTATCTTTTCTTGTAATCTTACAAGTAATCTTGTACTGTAGAAATCTAATTGGTGGTACACAAACATTTTGAGGGACAACGCCTCCTATATGTAGTATGTAGGCTAAACAAATCTTTATCTCTATAAAGCCACAGATTAAGGTGAATGCAAGCGCATCATAGGAGAGACACCATGATGGGATTATAGAAGATCCCAGTGATTGATAGACATTTGTGGGGCGTGCTCAGAACAAGCTCCATAATGTATGAGGGTTAAACGACCCCAGTCCACCACATCTTAGACAGGAGACACAAGCAGTTGATTTGACTTTTTACTTTGCTGCATTCATTCAATTTAACACATTCATTTAGTGTCTCTCCCTGTGGTTAGATCAGCCAGGCAGAATAATATTTTGCAAATGGTTATTTCAGCGCCAATCTTTCAATGCAGGTACTTGCATGTCAAAATCTAATCTAAGGCTTGCTTTTAATGTTCACAAAACATTTTATTTTTTTAGCTATGTAATTTTAGAGATAAAAAAGAGTTTGAAATCAATCTACCACAGCTTTATATTTTCAATGCCAGCACCATTCCAAGGTGTAATAATAGGATAATGACATTTTTTAGCAATAGACTAGCTAGATACACAATAAAGTATGAAAAACTATTACCACTGTTACCCAGAAAACATTAGCCTTAGCTCCCTTGTTAGGAATCTAAAAGAAAGCCAGCTGACGTTATTAGTAGACCTAGCCTATCACATTACAGTTTGTCAGCCTTGGTGCTTGTGTACCTAATCTGCCAGCCGTCGTTTTTCCCACTTCGGTCAGACCGGAACTTAACATGCACTTCATAACTCCCCGTGTCAATGCGGCCTGGAGGTGTTGAACCACAGAATGGTCCGTACTCTTGTCCTGCTGTCGAAATCTTGAGGGAACATCACATGAAGAATACACATGTTTACTCCATATACACTCAGTATACAGCTGCACACCTGCCCATTCATGGAAATGTATAATCAGCCAATCATATGGCAGCCACTCAATGCATACAAGAATGGGAGAGAAAATGGGAAAGAAATGTGATCTAAGTGACTTTGACACCAGACGGGATGGTTTAAGTATCTCAGAAACTGCTGTTCTCCTGTGACTTTCACAGACAACAGTCTCTAGAGTTTACAGATAATGTGTGGAAAAACAAAAGGCATCCAGTAGGTAACAGTTCTGTGGGCGAAAAAAACTATAGAGGTCAGAGGAGAATAGTTCAAGCAGACTGGTTCAAGCAGACAATAAGGTGACAGTAACTCAAATAACCACGTGTTGCAACGATGGTATGCGGAAGAGCATCACAACTTGAAGAGCCTAATAAAGTGTCCACTGACTGATGCACAGCTGAGTTGAAATATGCAGGAACTCGTGTGGCCATATATCCCGTAAGACAAGTCACAGTTACAGGCATGAGGAGGAATACATTTGTTATTCATCAGCTGTGGGGTCTTGGGTCTTTGGTAAGGCTCTGATGCCTTAATAACTAACCTTCAACGCGTCATAGGGACAGGGGACTTCTGGGTGGCCTTCTATGTCAAAGGGTTCCAGGAAGTCTAAGACCAATCTGTAGCCCTCCCGAAGACGAATGGTGTGGTCACAGCGGCTCATGGGTGGGTAGGGACCTGGGTAGCCCGGGCTGGTCAGAACTCCAGACGGCTCAGTCAGAACCTGGCTCTGGCACGGAACTGCAGAGAAGACTCACACATACACTCAGATATAGGCTACTGTCTTTATACGGTCCAATTCTTAATAGACTATACAATCGTTGTGAAATCCTTGTCTTTAGTTTCTAGTCTGTGTTCTAGTACAATACATTGTGTTATGGGTTTTGTAGGTCTGCCATTAGCAGAAGTAGAAAGATTTTTCCATACCTTTAAGTCAGTTGAGACATTGTCAGGCTTAATAAAGGTTGAGATTAATTTAGGGTTGGTTATTGCACTGGCAAGTACGCAGATGTGACAGCAACAAATGAATGTTACGAAGAGGCTGAGTTGCTATAATTCATATAATTAGGAAATTCTGAAGGCAGATAATTGTTTTTGCCTATTCATGGCATGATTTGTGTTGTCACACTTATTCCTCTGGCAAAGAATAACAATTTAAGGCACATCCATGCTTGTAATAGTGATTAATTACCTAGCATCAGTGCACTGTTAGCGCTGTAAACTGATATCAATTATCAGCGCCTTCGTGAGGTCTCTCTTCCCATAGGAACTGACAGTAATTAACCTCACCTTACACCAGCTGGCAGAGATCAACTACCTTATGCATCACTATGCCTTTCAGTCTTAAAATCATCAAAATGTCATCATACCCTGGCAATATCAGAAATGTGTTTTTTTTTCTGAAGACGTTTCTGAAGAATTTAGGATTTCGGACCTATAACATTTTCCCATTTTCCTAAATTGGTGTCATAACTTTGCACACCAGACCCTCTAATAGCCCAGAACCACTGTACGCACTACGGATGCATTAATGCCACAGTGATAAACATGTACCGATTATGCCGGAATGTCACTAACTATGCAATTACTAGACTCAATTTATTCTTTGTCTTTGTCCATGCCTCTTAAGCGTTGCCGTGCATTGTCCTTACCAGTACAGGATTTGTTGTTGTCATGGAGAAGGTATCCCAGCCTGCACGTGCAGTAATACCCGCCAATGTAATTGTGGCAAAAATGATCACATACAGCCTCCCCATCTGCCAAGCCCAGACACTCGTTTATGTCTGTAAAACAGAATAACAAAAATGTATAGGCTATTACCCAGTGGAAATATACGTTTAATGGTAAATTGGGTTTGTATTGATTTCTTGTGAGTCATTTGAGTCTTGAACCTTAATCTGAACATTCATTTACACCAAATAATCTCATTAACATTGCTTACTTCTCTTTGGAAAAGACGATTCAAGAAAATAGCCTACTAAACTTTGCTGTGGAGAATTACGTGACACCACTAAGGTGCGCTTGGCTTCTGGCCAGAATGACAGCACCCTATCATCACCTTCAGAGGTGTAAAACGCTTGAAAGCCGGTGAATCGTCCCTCATTAGAGTAGTCACTTCTAAAGACCACTGACATGGCGTTTCCAGCCGAAAGGACGACAGTGTTCCTTGGGGCACCTTCGTGTTTTTTCTCCCCTTCACCGCAGAATCGCAGGGTCTCGTTGCCCTCTGCCAAAACCTGGTTTGACGGGGTCAAAGATCATTTAGCAAGTAATCACGGAACTGCAGATAATAAGTGTGGTTTTATGTGCAAGCACCTGGACGTAGTCGTATTCACACTGTTGGGAGGGCTCCACGCTGAAGTGGGTAAAGTAGAGTTTGATTCTGTGGCCTTTCAGGACAGTGATGTTCCACTCAATGTGCTGGTTGTCCGGATACGGATTGGGGTAATTCGGTGAGGAAAAGCCACCGTGCAGCCCTGTCATTTCCACACTCCACGCCACGTGAAAGCAGACGAGGGAAAACACGCAGTGCACACTGACAAGAATGAGGTTGTGCTGTCAAATGTGGCGCGTCAGTGCGCCTGCAGAACAGAAGAAGAATGAATAACAGACACATACCTGTTCATCTTGGTTTTGAATGAGTCCTTGGCTTTAGAGTGTTTGGCTGAGAACCTTTCACCCATATTTAAATTTGGGGTCAATGATCTCACTGGCCAAGCACAACTGAGCAAATAAAGTTAGACAGCCACCTCATTAAATCCTCATCATTCACTTTTGGTAAACCCCCCACCCACCCACGTGTTTACAGCTCTACCATATATAGTTTAATTTATGCATTTTTGTGAAAATTATCAATATCAAATAGTGACGCTTCTGTGCAGTGAAAAATGACTCCTAAAAATAGCATCTGCTCGTCACCTGGCTGTTTCACACATGAGCCCTGTGAAAGTTTATGCTGTCTATTATGAAAGTGATGCTAATCAAACTTGATCTTTGCAGCTAATTATCTCTGACCCCGCTCCAATAATTAATGGGTGGCGCGGGATTTTATTAAAACCTTAATACAAAATAAATGTACTGTACCGAGACAGTTATTGCCCTAAACCAATTTGTTTACATTATTATTGTATCTGGGATGTGAGCAATCAGCAATGCTTCGTAAAAAAAAAAAAGTTCTGGAACATGAAATGACATTGCATCACAGGAATTAAAAATCTTTTAAAAGCCTGCGCAAATTACTTTAATGGCAGACTTCATTGTACAGGCTTTTGTAATGAGAGAACTGCTGTTTATTCATGGCAGTGGAATAACACAGCGTGTTAGCTATTATTCAGCAGCGATGGGCCTTTTAACCTGCAACAAATGTATCATAAGTAGTCATATAATAACCATGGCCATTTTCGCTAACACTACAGCGCTAGCATTTAATGCTGGACCAGATTACAATAATTATCCACATAAACATCAATGGTATGGTCTGTTTTTCCGCCGGTCAAATAGCACCATAAGCGCTTTTTAGTCGCCTATTGATGCTTACAGCAACCCGGAGGTCAGCATCAGTAAATCCAGATGGCTACAAATGCCATTTCACCTTATCCCTGCTTGTCTTTTCACGTTTGCTTTTAATACATCACTGCAATGGAAGGTTTTCTCCACGTGTCCTGCAGAGTTTACCTCCACCTAAATTACCAATTAAATACACGTGTAGTACAAGATATTTAAAACCATAATCGTTATTGCTCAAAATATATTCAGTTAATATGTAAGTGTACATGACCTGCACTGTTTTTCCTTGTTAAGATGAAAAATTAAGCTTTGCCACACGTAGAAAAATGCAACTGTCTTCATGAAAAACAGTACAGGTATAATTTGAACAATATTGGTATCATTTTGCAGTTTTTATTTTTCAAATATATCATTAATTTGTCCCTTACAGAATATCAGTTATTGAATATGAATCTGAAGGCTAATACACGTGCGTCATGCACTAAGTGCCATGGCAAAATCAGATGCACTCACACGCACACACACGCAAACACACACACGCGCGCGTGCGTCGCCACAGACCTTTTTGATTTCAGCATGATCAAATCGTGTGCCCGTGTGCGCAAGACAAAGCTCTCTGTGGCCTGCTGTTCTTCCTGCTTGTTGTACCGTAATGAAGTGCTTCCTCATAAGAAGTCAGCCAGTCATTAAACAGAGAACGCATAAGATCACTTGAAAAGGTACGAGCATACCATTCTTGTGTCAGGGGTACACCAAACAATGGAGAGAGAAGCAGATGTCTTCAGATCGGCAGATACGATTGTGGGACATCGGAATAACAGGCATACATAACATTTTCCTTTGTAGTCCTGTTTGATTATTCTTTTTCTCAATGCCTTGGTGACCTCACGAAAGCCCCAACCTCCTATGGTGTTGACATCTTGAGCCGCAAACTAATAAAACCCAGAAAATGATGCTCATGAATGTACTGTGGCTCCTTTCCATTAGGACATTCTCTTACCATCTTTATTTGTCTTTCATTCCCATTGGCAGCCTCAGCCACCCACGTGCGGGAGTGTAAACTGCAATTAAGGACATGAATAAGTGGGGATGTGTCACTTGAACTGAATACGCAGGAACAATGTAGAATAATCTACTGTAATTTCCTCGTCCACTGTAGTTATAAAGTGTAGACACTGTGAGAGCTAATGCAGTGCAGTGCTTGGCACGAGTGGCAAGTGAAAGTCTAACATGATTGGTCGCACAATGTGATAAAAGTGTTACTCTGCACATGACAACACCGGTTTTAGTGTGACATGCAGTCATTATTGTGAGGGGATATATACAACATCTTTTTATATACAGAAATGGAAAATCGTGGTGGTAACAATATCCACATTTAATTTGCACAGCAGTGGAAATTAAATGTGTGGAAACAGAAAAAGCACCAGGTTCCTAATAACTTTGCCTCTGGGAACTGTGGGGTCTGCCCTGTTTTCACACCAAAAGAATTGCCTTGACTTGGGCCCTGGAGCCAGATGTTTGTGAGGATGCCAGGGAAATTGATTGAGTGCAGTCGGTGCTGGGAGGACATTAACATCTCTTTGTTCTGCGGGGACCTGTTATGTTCCGTTTAATGTTTCCATTAAGGGGGCCATTGTTTTTTGCTTCAATGCGTTGGTGGCAAGAGCTCGGTACATTTCCATATTGTGATTCGTCGCTATATTCTTTCTTCAGTTTGTCCAACATCTTCTCATTACACCTGTGCTATGTACATTCTGTAATGGCATATCTCAATAGCAGAAACATGACATACCATTAGATAAGGTGTCTACTAGATCAGTGGTTTCCAAATTGTGGAGTCAGGGGCCCCCCAAAGGAGTCGCATGATGATTTTTGGGGTAATCGTAAGATGATTTAAAAAAAATGCAACCTTGTTCACAGTTCACAGCACACAGAGAGAGACTCTTTATACTGTATATCTATATAATATTTACTACGCAATATAAAAATCTTCATTGTTAATTTTCTGTGACTTGTGAATGATTTATTTGTGTGGGTTGTGTCTCAAAATGTTTAAAAGAGACATTGTTCAATATAAAGGGTATTAATGTCGATGCTTACCATATCCATATCTTAGCATGAAAATAGTTCTCACAAGGCCGGGCTTTAAAAATAGGGGGAAAATCACTTAGCAGCTCTCTCAGGTTATGCCATATTAAGGCACAACAAATGAAGTGTCAGCAGCTCAGCATTAGCAATGAGCCTGCTGCTGTTAACCATGTCACACCAGGTAACAGATTCTGTCCAGGCACATTTGAGTCCCGGGGCTAATCATAAAAAAAGATAGCTTTTGATGAATTGATGCTGAGCCTTTTTACATCCCTGACGTCAGTGGCTCATTACTCCTTCCATTTGGCCTTGTGTGACTCTCTTTCAACAATAACAAATACGTCCATTTCGTTGCTGCTCCAGCCGGACCGCAGCTTTATCAATTCAGTGGGTCGCCATAAGGCAGTAAAGCAGTCGGTGACATCGGGTCTAGGAAGCAATGATGAGAAATGGCAGGCAGGTGCTGCACTCAGCAGTGCATCTTTTCCCTCATTATGGTGCTGCACTCAGCACTGAACACCTTCCTTCATTAGCGTTGAGACCGAGATCTGGGACGAAACCAAGGAAATACCATATAAGGCCGAGGGAGAATCAACGAACGTTGCAAATTTACAATGTTTATTTACAAGGTGACATAAGATAGGATTAAGATAGTTAGCGTATCACTAACATAATACGTCTAATTGGGGGAAAATAAACTCTGGTGGTAAACCAGAGTTTCAAAGCATTCAACATAATTTTGGTTTGAAATACCCCCCCCAACCATTAAGAGGCCTACCTTTAAACTCTATCACTTTGCAATTAGGCAGTAGCTGTATTAAAAAGTTCTTTATAAGCCAATGAGTGTGAAGGGGTGAATATTTCTCTTGGAACTACAATGACTAATCAATAACATATCCATATCAGTGATACCAAATGATATAATAATGCTGACAGGCCATGACTCATGATTGTAACACGGATATTAATTTGGATTTCCTTCTTGTATAATTGATTGAACATTTTCTGGTCTGTTAAGCCTGAGAGAAATTACGGTCACCCTGAGCATGGCCCATGGATTTCCAATATGAGTAATGGCACGATTCTGTCTTTGGCTACAGTGAGGACACGTACCATTATTAAACAAAAACCATTAGTGTCACCCAGAATGCTAGGGTGACATTTAGGACGGCTCACAATGGCTCACATAATTTATTTCTCCTCATATGACAGCAGCCAGACCAATTGACACAAGGGGATTCTGTCTTAAGTTGTATCGTTGTGCTGTAAGTGGCCAACGTAATCATAAGCAGTGACCGGACTCTAGGTCAAACGGCATCACTCGAGATTCTCATCTGCCACTGTGGCAACAAACCTATTGCAGGTATGAGAGAGGAGCCAAACAAGGCTGTTTGTGCAAGCTAATCACAGGAGACGCACTCTTTTGATTGGAGACTACTGTTTTAGCTACCGTACTCACCTACCATACTTTTAGTGTTTTAATGACAGCGTCTGTGTGGTCTTGTAGCACATTCCCTCCCCCTCAATCTATTTCTTTTAATGACACTATAAACTGGAGTGTGCCGTGGCTGCCAGGGTGTAAGAAAAACGAAAATTAACCACCTTCAGTTGATCATGTGAGGTCTTACTCTTACGTACACTTCTCTTAAGTACAAAAATCATTACTTTAGCCAGGGGGTACCAGTTTTGGGTCCTGTATAAGTGGACACTGCAATAAGTACCTGTATTTTGTACATGTTTGTTGTGTACTTTGTGAACCTCTCATAACTGGGCAGAGCACTGGGCATAACGGTTCCCTGATAAACCCAACACTGTAAAGTCACATTCCTCCCCCAGAAGTCCAAAATTCAGAAATTTGGCAAATGAGTGCTGCGGAGAGGAGTAGAGAGGAAGGCGAGCCCCTCCTGGGAGGGGCATGTGCAATACAACAGTGATGTAGCGCCGGTTTCAACCGCAGGGACAATTCACAAATCGGTGTATCAGTGTAATGAGTGTATCTTTAACTAATGCGACTTGGTTCGTTGTATTAGTTTAGTTGTATTCGTGTTGTATGTGGCAGTGAAAAGGGTGCTTTTTAGAGAACACAGTCAATCACTTATTTTTAGTTTTCAAATTGACTCTTCGGGGGATTAGCGCAGATGTCATAGCACTCTAATTAGGCCTGGTCTATTGATTTACTCACCACTTTATTATTGATTTAGAGGGTAAGTTGTTCCACCCGTACTACCAGTAGGTCTACACAATAAAGTTGTTCCACCAGTACAACCAGTAGGCCTACACAATAAAGTTGTTCTACCCGTACTACCAGTAGACCTACACAATAAAGTTGTTCTACCCGTACTACCAGTAGGTCTACACAACGAAGTAACATCAAACATCAAGTCCGAGGCCAAGGTGTAAATCGCACTGCGTTGTATTTACTCTAGCGTCGCTGATGCAGGAATCTCTCCGGTGGCGCAATCAGTGCACCTCATGCCGGTGACAGCTCATTTTCGGAGCCACGGCTTTAGCATCGCAAGAGCGGAGGGCCCTATAATGATCTGCTTTTAGCTCTGGCACTGGACAGCCAAATAATCAGCCCACAAGCCATCAGGCCTCATTAGCCCCTGCTGGCGAACAAGCTCTCCAGCCCCTCTGGGGCGCCCAAAGGGAAGAACCATCCAGGGGAGACATGTCAGAGGCACTTGGGCCGCAGCGTTGGCCACTCTGATCTGGACAAGTGCAGATGGCTTAGTTTAGGGGTCAGACATTTTTCTAATACAACAGGAATTCCAACAGGAATCTGGGCTAACAATAGAAACCCAATTTGTCCACCACTACGACTGCATTGCATCTATATTTACACAACAAAGTGCCCGCCTGCCTGTTTTATCTGTTTAGTGTTTGGGGTAAAACATTTCAGTCCATGGACTGATGCCTACAATCAGTGATATTCTAAATAGAAATTGTGTCTATGAAGTAAACTACCGACAATAAGTGAATATGAAAACGCAAATAGTTAAACGAAACAGAAGACAAGAGAATACCTTCGGACTGACACTATGATGTCACCAGCGATGTATACACGTCCACTATGCACACAGAGAGAGACAAGTGCATTGTGGGTAGTGTGTAGATCCTTTTTCTGAGCACGTTTTTTTATTATATTTTTTACTTGTCTCAACTAGCCAACTATGATGCATTTGTTCAGTGCTTTGTTCAGATCTTAAATGTCACAACTAAACAAAGAGATAAATATGGCTGCTGCAGGCACTTTATCTACAGTCTCTGGGTTCATAAAGTGCAAGTATACTGACTATAGACAGAGTTTCCATCTCCCCTTATTAGACAGTATTTAGTTTTAGACCTTCTAATATTGCAATATACAGGAGAATAATATGCTAACTTCTGTGCTTTGGTAACTGAATGTAGTTGTAGTTTCTAACCAATTTGATTTTGTTTTAACAAATGGTGTAGCTACATTGCCAAGGAGAGAAATGTTAAAAGTTGTCCGAATGGGCTTTAAACTGTAATGTTGTCTGGGGGAGAGATTCGGTCCAATGTGGTTACCTTAATTAGCTACATTAATTCATTCATTTTAGAATATAGAACAAAAGAACAGCATAGTCTCAATTATGTCAACAGTTGTCGCTCAAAATAGTTCTTTATTGATGCATGTTCTTCAAAGGATGTGACGCAGGCTTATAGTAAGATTTACAAAGGTTGTTTAACACATGCTGCCTTTTCACACTTTTTCCAGAATTGGATGTTAGAACTGGTTGTTGTTAATACATACTGTAATGTTCTTGAGTGACAAAGGCAGGTCGTGGAACATTGTGATGTTTAAATATTTTAACTAGTGCAGAATAAGAGCAACACAGTACGAGTTTGACGCCAGAGACCATTTCCTAACTGAATGTGTCACAAATCCCGATGCATGGCTAGCTTGACTCCATATACGGTCACACTAGCCAAAGTTTAAGTTGAATAATTCTATTTTGCTTTTGTGTAGTCAGCGATAGGTTGACTTTGAAGTTGTTTATTTTCCCTGTGAGCACCAGCCAAACCCATTACTTTGTTAGTATTAAACAGTGGCGAACATGAAGTCACATTGAAATTTCAATTACACAGTTAGGCCGGAGCACTACCCTGCCCCCTCCACCAGATCAAAAGGAAAGCCAATATCAGTGGTTTGGTTGCAGGCATCAGCTTTGATGTTCCCCCTCTGCATGCTCATTTAGGCCCAGGGGCATAGAGTAGCTAGTGTTTTGTGCTTTCTTTGCCCTGGAGATACTGATTGGCATCAGTCTCGGCACATCAGCATAGGTCTGAAATAATTTTGAGGAGAACATTTCATTTTCATTTGGCAGTTTTATTCTAGCGTGACATCATCACGACTTTCTCCACAAACTAAACCTTGAAAAGATTTAATTCAGATACTGCACAGCTCTTCCCGGTGAATACGTATGAAAGACATCGGGTGATGAACTATAATCAAAATCAGTGCGCGGGGACCTTTGTCTGTTCCGTGCCGTAAAACTTAGAGAGAGCGCACATCTACCAGCCAGTATAGAAAGCATATAATTACACGGCTTTGAAATGTGTGTCTGAAATTCATGGATTTATCATTTATCCTCACGTGGTGTTTTCAGATGATTTTTCATTGTCTCGTTCATGTACAACGAAACATTAAATAAAAATGCATCTCAAGGTGTTTTTTTCTCCGTTTGTCTTGTGACATGCGAACACTGACAGAAGGGTGTCACAGCGACCCTCCATCTTCCCCCTGTACAATCTTCCTTACTTAGTGAGAGACAAACGCATGTACAGGCAATCATCTGTTCATCCTGTTCATCCGATAAACGTCTGATGAGATTATTAAACCGAGTTGGGTGAGAAAACGTTGGTAGCCAAAGCTTTGACGTTTGTGGTTCCTAGTGAGCCTCATAAAACATACAGTGTCGTTTATTTACGAACATTTGTCAATCCACGGCACTGAGACCACTAGCAGTGCCAAGCCCGGTGGCATGTTGGTCAATCTAATTTGACTGAGTTTATAATTAAAATGAAGAGTTGAAATTTCATTCATGTCCTCTGGGACGTGAATACTAAGTTCATCAACTGACCCATCTGTCCATTTGAGTGGTAAATCAAATGGGAGAGAGAAATCTGTATTTATACATTTACATATTAAAAACCTTACATATTAAAAACTTTATCAAAAGCCTTCTTAAATTCTGCTTTTCAAATTATTCCTCTTTTTTTTGCTCTATCATAGTGTTCTATGATTTCAAGCAATTGTCTTATGTTATTCGCAATATTTCATCCTTGCATAAAATTGTACTTGGTCATTGTGTAAAGATTTTTATTTTCATTTATTTGTTCATAAAATGTTTGGCACACTTCAGTTGGGATCCCACCACCTTTCTTGTTCATTAATCTGGTTTAAATCCCACACATCACAGCTCACAAGTGGGACATTTTAACAGGGCAGGCAAATGAAGAGGTTTACAGTGAGTCTAAAGAGATGGGTTTAGGTTTGTTGTTGCAACAGTTCCCGTGGGTCATACAGATGGCTGGCTTGTCACCTCAACAGCTGACCAGTCAGCCATCTTTATGAGTAACGGCTCTGCCTATGGTGATGATGACACATATATAGTATTTATCTATTTATTTATCGGCTCATTAGAAACTCATGAACACTTGTTATAAAACAATACATGTATACATGTTATAAAGTATTTATTTCAAGCCATGTGTATGTTAATGGCTGATGACAAAGCAGCCTGACTAACCTCCTCAGAGACCTCTTGGTAGCATCCAATATGCATCTCAAAACCAGTCATACAAGGCAGGAAGTGAAACATATTTGGTCTTTGTTTATTGTATAAAGAGCCCTACAAAATCCTTTTATTTTTTGGATGTACATAAAAATATGACTCCAACAAATATTATTCCAAGGTTGCATTTTAGCCATTGCTCATCTGGACTCCTAGCTTTTAGTGGGCAGAAAGTTCCATAAGGTTAAATGAATACTGGTTAAATTTACTTATGTCCCAGACAGATCATAGCATTACACTGCAGTGCTATTTATATTAACGTGTGTAGTTCTTAGAATTTGCTTCCCAGGAAAAACAAAACTGTATAAACAACAAAAGCTTTATATGACATGTTTATTTCTATATAATTTAAAGAGATACTGAATGCCTACATGGATATACTGCATGTAGTCAGCCTACACGGGTCAGCTGTCAAATGTTGACACGTTGACAATGTTGCTGTTTGTTTCAATATATTGTATGTTCTACTCACGTGCCTATTCAATCTATTCCCAGAGTGATGTATAGAAACACTTCTAATCTATAACCTCTTCCAATCTATGATAACCTCTAATGAATAAACTGGCGATGCAGCAAATTACAGTATGCTTGAACTGCGGCATCTGAGGCATACGTCAGGGACAGGGTTATAATTACAACAGCGTGTAATTTACACTGTGAAATACTTTTGCTCACTTGCACTCGTGGCTCTAAAGTCAATATTAGGCTGTGCTGCCCATCCATGTGTAGATATTAAACATACTGTACATACCCATACATGCCACAAAGGCAATGTGGTAACATGAGCTAATTGCAGCTTGACAGAGCATCAAGACCCCAGCAGCTAATGGAGGGGCTGTGTGCTGAAAAAAAAAATCAAAAAGCAGGTTTCGAGGGGTCAGTAACAGAACAGCTTGGCTCGCCACAGCTACTGCACTTTAGCTAACGGCAGTACGTCGAGACACAGAGGAGGTTCTTGGCTCCGTATGCCCCTCTCTAAAATCAAAGCTCATAACCGAATATTAAAATCAAACCCGCAGGAACGGCACCCTCTAATGGTTGAACAGAGGTTATTGCGTGCCAAGTACGAGGTGATGTCACTTGCTGTACTAATAAAAATGAGTTAATTTTAATACACCTCTCAATTCACTGTGACACTTTACAAAACTTATGAAATGGATAATGGCCTTTTGGAATTCTGCTTTATTCTCTCCAGAAAGGTCAATATCCATAAAACTGTTAAGAGATAAGATTTTTTGTATTTTTTAGATCTTATTTAATTGGTAATGGATATTTTTTTCTCATTGAAAGGCTACAAAAGCAACATTCATCAATTATCCAAAATAAATAAATATACATGATTGTCTAATTAATGCTACTGTCAATGAAATGCTGCATGTATTGACTATGAGGGAAATATTTGCAAATGAATGCTTGGAAAAATAACAAATGTGGGAATCTTTTTCACGTACAATGAATGGTGTGACAATATCTCAACATTTTTATGATATTAATCATGTAATGATATAAGTCCAAACAGCAAATCTGTTTTTACATTTTTAGTCTATTAAATTGAAGTGGTATTCAGTTGTTGTTAAAAAGCATCCTGTGATTAAATAACCTCATATTTATTTAACAACTTTCATCAAACTATACCATAAAAGTTCCTGTACTTTTGTAAAAAAACCTCGGCAGTGCAATATACAATATTATTTAAAAAGATCATTATTGCCCACCTCTATGTGCAACCATGAATTAAAACAAAAAGTAAGAAATGCAAATCTTTAAATTCATATTTTGCCCGTATTTTGTTTTAAATGTGCATTTAAACCACTAAACACCAGAACACCAGTAAATTAGAGGAATAGCATGTTTGTTTGTTTTAAAAAATGATTTCACAATTAACTATTTTTTTTTGTACAGCTATGTGAGATAAAAAAGGGACACTTATCACCATGTCAAATAGTGTAGCCATGCTTTATTATTGACCCTGAAATAAATAGTTACATAGATAAATACATACACAGTATCCATAAATAAATCAATAAATCAATAAATCATCAATATTTAAACAGACAATCTGTCAGTGGAGTCCATCGAAAGTTGCGTGTGTAACAAGTGTAAATGCTATGTACACCTGAGGTCTACTACTGTTCATGATGGGTCGTTTCAGGCTGGGAGCAGTTGGAAGATGCGGCCGGGCAGGTCCGGCGCTGTTAGCAGGACGTAAAGGTTTTCCAGAAGAAGTTTTTGCAGGGGGCTTTGCGGTCGCGCTGCGGGAGCGATAGCCTGTTGTAAACAGCTCTCTCCTCCAGCCGAGACTCCAGAGGCTCCTCCAGTTCCACAGGTGTGTCTTCCCCCGGTATCATGTTGGTGTCCAGTCCCCCATCCAACAAGCCCGACACCAGCTTCAGAATCAGCTCCTTGCGCTCTTTGCTCAGTTCCTGTGTAGAATACAGAGAGAAAAAGACATTTTAGGTAGGACTTTAACACACATTTTCTTAAAGTCCACTTAAAATGTATATCATTTGTTAAAATTCAGATTCTAAAGTTTTATCAATTGCTTTATTTATCTCATTTAATAAAGAAAAGGATCTAAATATTTAAACCTAACTAACCTAAATCCTAAATAATTTCATCAAGCTTTGGAGACAACATCTCCAGATAAACTGAAGACAGATGGCAACAACAAAAGAAAATTAAAAAAAAATTAAGCACAAAATGAAATAATAATGGAACTAGATTAAATTTCTCACCCTGTTTGCATGGAGAGAGATCCTGTCGTCCACAGGAAGCACAACGGCCGCTTGAACACTGAATAAAACCCCCATGAGAGCTGCTAAGACCACCAGGAGCTGCATGGTGTGACAGCAGAGAGGGCTGATCAAAGCTAATCACTGGTGACTCACAGAAAACACTGAGAGTGGCTCTTTGTGTGAGTGTGTGTCGGAGAGTGAGAGAGACAACCTTCTAGACCAGTTACAGCTAACGAAGGCGCAGTGCCGTCGGTGGTGACTGGTGGTGAATAGCGCGCCGTTAAGACAGATTTGGAGCCCACCGTAGTTTCTTCTGCTCTACCTCCAAAGTCCCCCACTCTTTTATAGCCCTCACCCCCCTGTCTGCTGCTGACGTAGTGGGTGGTGGGTGTATGACGGCGACGGGCTGGAGATGTGAGTATGTGCATTTGTGGCAGGGTGTTTAGATGGCGGGGTCAAGGCAAAACAAATGAAGCTGTTGAAGAGTTAATCCGCTCTTGTGAGGGTTTGTTCTCGCACGGGAACACGGGGCGCACCTGCAAGCCGCCCTCTACATTAAACAGCTAAAAATGGCTCTGACATCAATAACTAATGGATTGACCATAAGGCCATTGAGCTATGGACACACCGTTGAACGATACACTCTGAACACCTGATGGGCAATTCCAGAGCTCATCAGTTCTTCAATACCCACAAACGATTTTCAAAAGAACTTTAAAAATGCTATCTCACATTCACAGTCAACAGGAAGCGATCAACAGCCAGAACCAGAAGGACCTATCACAAGTTAGAAACTCTATTACCCAGCAGTCGCGGCGGTCGGTGTTTTCCCCTTGTGTACATCTGATTCCTGTCGACCGGCTTCTCTCTGCTCCTCACACCTGCAGATTACAATCGAACTGTCTGACACTTGGTATTTGCGAGGCACATCATAAAACCTTCAAGCTTAACAGGTTTGTTTGACAGCAAGGCCTACTCCATCTGCATGGGCAGCAAGATATAATTTCATAGTAAAACAAAGTTGAGGGATTACAAGAGTTTCAGATGACTACTTTCATTGTGGAATATGAGACATTTTTTGTCTTAGCCTTAATTGTCAGTGATGCCAAGGGCAATGCAAATAAGAGGTCAATTTGTACAGAGACGAACTGACAACGAATGGAAAGAAAACACAAAACAAATGTTAACTTTTAGAGGCGTAGTATTAATATGGAATTTGAATAGGAAAGTGGAGAATTACATACAGGAACAGATATTTGTATGTTATGGGAAAGAAGCCTTATGTGGAAAAACAGTAACAGGATGACCGACAGCCGGAGGGTCATGGGTTCGATCCCCCACATGCCCAGTACACCTGCAAGCATCCTTAAACAAGAAGCCTAACCCCTACCTGCTCCCTGCTTGTAATGTAGCCTAGTCACTTTCTAAAAAAGCTTCTGCTAAATGACCTTTGGCAGTGACCTTCAATTATAAAGACAGAAATTGAATAATGATGCTAATAATGATTGGGTAGAAACTGAAATTTGTAGAAAAAATATGTGCAGTGACTTTTTTTGTCCAAAGCCACTGCATGAAAGAGAGATTGTTATTTTTCTATTTCGCACTGGTAAACAACCTCACAGAAAACATCACAGGATTTTAAATTATTCTTCAAGTTTCCATTTAATGGGGTTTATAAATATGACTACCTGCAGGGAGCACCCATGTTTCTATGTACTTCGTTGATAGGACGATGGTCCAAATGGATTTTCCGTGCTTTAACAACATAGGGCTTTGGAGCATTTTCTCCATCCAACATACTGCTGATCTGAAGAGGCCCGAAGCCAGTCGGAAGGTTGGCGATGCGGTACGTTTTAAGAATTTACAACACGCAACCTCCTCGAGAGTAGGCCATTTGAAGCACACCCTGCAAGAGACTTCAAACAGTGGAAACCGTCCGCATGACGACCGGAGTAGGTCTCCCAAAACGTAACTGATGCTTGCGTTGCCAGACAGAAGGCAACCCCTCGGTTACCCTACATACTCGCTTGGACAGGCCTCGTTAGGTAGCCTATTAGCACAAAATAAAATCGATGGCTAGTTCATATGTAGCCTAAATCCCAGGGAATAAATAGTAAACATTGAAAATGTAGATTAAAAAAAAAAAATCAGAAATAAATATGTAGTTGGATTTTTAAAAGTGACATAGGTCCTCACCTGACATTACTACACAGAGGTGTTGTTTCTTATATAATCCAGTCGATTTAAATGATCAGTTGTGTTTTTGCCAGATAGGAGGGTAAAAAGAACGACAGGGTCATCTCAACCTGGCGATAGAGCCCCTGGGGTGTGAGGTCTTACACAACCGTAACAAAGACAGCTTGAAACCAGCTGCAATGGAGTTGATGCAATTGAAAGCAATACACGTAGGTTTTACCTTCCATTCCAAAGCTAGGATAAACAAAAATGCGTACTTTATTGTCCTAACTCTAGGCCTACGCATTTAGTTTTTTGAATAGCATAAATCATTTTACATAAACTCCTGAGTGTCTATGCATAGTATGGACATTAGCAAATAAAGGCTGCCCTCTTGTGCCCAAATACTGCAACCACACATCGCACTACGATTACAGTATATGTGATTTAGTCTCAAATTTAAATCAGTAAAATGTATTCCTGGCTCTGTGAAATAAACCCAAGTAAAACCAATGTCAATTAATCAAACAGTTGAAACCACATGACAAAACGTTAACAAAGATGGCTTCACCCGCTGCAGTAGAATTGACTTGTACACAGCATAGTTTAAAGTCTGCAACTGGTGATGCCTCATGGCTGAAAACAAAATGTAGACATGCATCATATTTTGCACCAATGATTTATTACAGTTCATTATAAAAACATGATGTTGCTAAGGTATGACAGTTTCTCAACAGATTAATGTGGATTTACAGGTGCCAGATAGATTAAAATAACTTTCAATTCTTTACAACTATTCTTTTTATTACAAATTGCAAACAAGAACCATTCCAAAGAATCTATGAAAACTCAAGGCAGATTATTTTAAATTTCCTGGCTATCTTAACAAGGAAATGTACCACACTAGATCACAAGGATAAACCAAAAAGTAAACAGTATTTATATAGGCTCACTAACACTGGTACATACCAGATACTGCAATTCAATTTGTTTTTAACTTCACTCACACTCTCTCTCTCACACACACACACACTCCGAAGCTGTAATGCCATTCAGTTTCGGTCAATACATTGTTATGCATTAACCATTTCATATTATAGCACTTTAGGCTTGAGTATTGTAACATGTCCAAAAGTTCATATTATATTAAGTGGGTAACAAATACTGTAACTTTGAATAGACGATGTTCTAAACTCCCAAGACCTGAGCTCTTCCCCTATGGTATCTGCCTACAGGCGCGCTAATACGTTTGCCTTTCAACAGTGGAAAAACCTCAGGCACTATTGGATTCATGTTATACTGTAGGTTTGCGTATCTTCCTATGCTTTAAAATTACCTGGCCAGTATAGGGAAAATTATTGTAAAACATAATTTAATGTGGTTACAAGACGATAATAGTGGATTAAAACGCATCGCTAACAAGAGTATGGACAGGTGTGATAGCGTCGTTCTGCCCACTCAACCCCTTGTTCACCGCGAGGCTGACAAGATGAAATGGTTAAGGGGTCAAAACAAAAATATACCCCAACAAATAAATACATACAAAGAGTGTATAAGACTGGAAGGAGCCAAGTACTGGAAGGAATAAAAATAAAAAAATAATAATAAAAACATTCTTTGTAAAGCTTGTCATCTGCGCCACTGACAGTTTATTTTATTCTCTCCCACTCATAATATCTTCACCAGGTCTTCCGTGGGGCTGGACAGTGAGCGTTTTAGCAGTGCAGTTGAATTGTGGTTTGAGGTGGTGCTTCTGTTCAGAGAACCAGCTAGAAGGGGATAAACAGGGTGGCCCACAATCTCCCTTTACACTTCACCAAGTACCTGTATAAGTGTAAAAGTGACATTAATGTTGAGTAAAACACTCGACTGTATAGCTTATTTACCCCAATTCAAGGCCAGACACTGTTTAGGAAGAAATATTTCATTGGGTTGCTGTTTTTTTATTAAGCGAATCCATGTTGTTTCCCCACCCCCAATGTATATCCAGTCACGTACATGATGTAAATCAAAAAGCTGGAGGTTGATGAAAAATAGGTTGGAAAGACCAATCTTATTAAATCAAGATATTTCATCCTGAATGCGAGTGTATTTATATTGAGCTAAGGAAATGATACTGGACTACTACAATGGATGTGAATGAGCCAAGAGTCTAAGTTTGGATTGCTTAGTGTATACAGAGCTAACAACTTGACTGTTTACCTTTCTTGCAAACTCTGGGAGGATGAATGACGCTCTGTGGATTTCTGGGTTGTAATATTTCAGGTTCATACTTTCCACCTCCTCTTTGGACAGTTTTCTAACCGGTTCCCGGAAGCTTGTTTCCTAAATCCAAAGTAAACAACTTAAGTTATTTGTTGATGCTGGGAGGCAGGCGGGAAAAGCAGATTAGTAACTACAACACAGTGGTAAAATAGGTTTCAAGTTTAGCCCTGGGCACTTATTGGTAATCCAACAACAGGGAGTTGTGAAATGGATGACAAATGGAGAATGACAACCACACTTACAGCATTTTTACTGCAGAGCATGAAACCAATTTGGCCACTAGGATAAGTAGGGATGGTGCAGTAGGCATACTCTACAACAGGAAATAGGGTTTTGCAAAAGGTCTGCATCTCCTTTATCAGCTCCAAATGGAGCCACTGACACTCTCCTGTGGAAATTGACAGGAGGAAAGGGAATCGTTATTTCCTGTTGTTCTTTCAACCCTAATGTAGGTAAGGCAGAAGCATGACAACAGTTTCTTGAAAATAATAATATCTATAAACACTTCAATATTTATTATCCGAAATGTTTAAGCATTTACAAAGTAAACATTGGAATCACCAATTATTTTTGCACTAAAAAGGGATTTTCCCCTTGCCATTACATGTAAGAACTTAATTGTGTCCAACGGGTATTTAAAAAGCAGCTGTTTAAAAAGCCGTTTAGATTTGTACCCCTTATCAGCATTTGCCCAGCCCAGGGTGAATAACCCTTGCTAACCCTCCAATACGGTGGCCAATCAGTCATTAACATAACATCACAGAGAAAAGTGTCTGTTTTTCCATAGGGGCTACATACTGTAACACACTACAATTGAAGTTTAAATACGGCTTCTCTGAATTACCATTATGAGCCATGGTTTAGTGGTACGTGGATGATGCCATTACCATTTAAACTGGATCCCTAGAAGCCTTGCACCCCCGAAATTACAATTAGGTAATTTAGCAGACGCTTTTATCCAAAGCGACTTACAATTACATACTGCTATTACATGGAGCAGGGGGTTAGGCAACTTGCTAAAGGATGCTTACAGGTAGGCTTGAACCCACGACCTTCTGACTGGGAGTCCAACACCTAGACAATCCTGCCCTCATTATGAATGTATACAGCAAATTGCAGGATGTACCGTTGTAGTAATTTAGTTTAAGGCACAGCCCATACATGCTTTGATTTGATCAAAAGGGGGTTTTATCTGATGTCGTCTACCAAGTAAATAACTGAAATTCTAATATGCTTTTCTGCAATAGGTGTGTGTACATCTGTGTAATTAAAAATATGCTCTTTAGTAAAAACTTTTCTTAGAGCCAGTAAACAAAAATCTTTTTCCCCCTCACTTCAGTGTGAGGCCAAAAAGTACAAGTTCACAGGAATAACTTGCCTTGGCAACAGAGAATTCCACCCTCCCTCAAAGCAGTCTTCATCAACTGATAGTAGGACTCCTTAAACAAGCTCTCAGCTGGGCCTGTTAAAAGACAGATGATGTAGTCAGTGATAGGCAGGGAAACCAGTTCAAATCTTAAAGGGTCTGAAAAGATAAACTATGGAAAATTAGGGTCCTAAAGCAATATTGAATTTTTGTTTTTAATGCTTCTAACAAGTCTAAGAAGCTAATTGAAAGAAGTTCTGCTGGTTCTCAAATGACCATGGTTGTACTGTTTAATTTAAGATGTACTCCTATTTTGGATTACAAATACATTTAAACTTAAAAACTACATTGGGATTGTAGATACTGAGTTAACTTAACACATAAAGACACTTGAATTAGCTTTCTAGACACAACAGACATGTATTTTTGAGAAACAATTAAGTCAACGGGGGTTGAAAATTTAGATAATTTCCAGTTTAGTAGAGTGACCAAATAATTAATTTAATCCCAAATCCAGTAAGCACACATACATCACCCAGATATGATTAAACTGATAGGGGGAAAGGTAGTATTTAGAGGCTTATGAGCTTAATGAGCAACGGTTCACATCAATTTGCAAAGATCTCACTATCAGGGCAACTGCCTATTCTCAAAAGAACCAATCATAAAGCATGTGCAAGATGTCCCACCTTAACCCCCATATCAGCGAGATGTCAATAAAGAGCGTATATGCCCACACACTTTGCTGTATAGACAATTCTCTACTTTTAATTCAAGCTTTCCAATCCGTAAACGTATTGGCACTGATTGATGGCTTACCAACAGGGTCAGATGAATCTGTTATTATAATGTCAAAGGCATCCTGGTTCTTCTTCATGAACTCGAAGCCGTCTCCGACGTTGAGGGTGAGCTTGGGGCTGAAAAACCCTTTGGCCATTCCAGGGAGGTACTTCTTTGAGACATTGATGACATCCTACCCAGTAAACAACATCAATACCGAGATAAGCAAGAAATGCTCAGCCGCAGTATGAATGAGTGACAAATCAGTTTAGATCGCAGACTCTAGAGACGTGGAAATCCCCGCCAGCGTTGGGGCACACACACCTCATCTATCTCACACTGGACCACCGATTCCACCAGGGGATGCTTGACCACCTCCCTCAAAACGCCACCATCTCCACCGCCGATGATTAGCACCTGAAAACGGGACGGTTGCCATCATTGCTGGCCACATAATCGTACCTGTGTGTGAAGACCTAACACTTGGCCCAACACACTGAGTAAAAGTATACCTTTTTAGGGCAGGGGTGGCTGCACAGGGGAAGGTTTGCTATCATCTCTTGATAGGAAAACTCGTCTCTCTCTGTGCACTGGATCACTCCATCTAGCACCAACACGTTCCCATAGGTTTTGCTGTAAACGACACACAAACGGCGAATCCTTTGAGAGCTTACACACGTCAATGCCAAGTTGGCCAAGTATTTTCTAAGTTGTGCCATTTCAGATCGCGCTCAATTGTCAAGCATTTGCCACCGTTGTCGCAAACAAGTTAGCTAGTTACTTTACGTTAGCCAGCCTAGAACCTTGTTGCATGTATGTAGTTAAATAGCTAGCTCCTACTGCAAGTTGCTCATTCATTGCCGCTAGCTGTAGTTATTAGTTAGCATTACTCGCTTACAAGCTATTGGCACCTACCTCTTAAAAACCATTACATCTTGAAATGTCGATTTCTTGTGGTAGAGGACCTCTTCTACCTGGAGACTCATGGCCTGCCCTGGCCATAACGTGCATGTCTCAGTAAACCACCCGTCTTTAATACTGTCCATAACTGCTCTTAAGTGTACAGATTTAAAAAAAAAAAACGTGTTTCCCAGTGCAGCACTAAGGAAAGTAATGGCTCTGACGCTTGGGCGTTTCCTCACACCGTTGTTGTGCCAAATTTGACCCCCCGCCGATCCTGCTCTTTTACCTTTAATGCAAAACGCTTTTGTCCAACTCTCATCGATAAAAACAGTGCTGCAGTAAAATGAACAAATAACTATTTAAAGGCCAAATGTAAAATCTTAACTAGCACGATTACTTCATTGCCCACCTTTATCGAAACAACTCAAAAAGTCATTAAAACGCATTGTACTAGTACACTAGCATGCTAGCAGTCGAATTTGTAAATAGAGGAATAATTTCAGCGAGGATGACAACTTCTGCACGACACCGCCAATGCTTACGCTTGATATTGTAGCAAATGGGACAAAGGCTGACGTCAAGATAGATTCCACGAGCCAATGAAACGGCAGGGTTCGTATACAGTTTGGTTGACCGCACAACAACCATCCAGTTGGTTCTTCGCCCGTAGCGCCCCACGTGAAAGTTTCAGAGCCGGGGAAGGAGCAGGGCTGGATGAATCCCGGCGTGCCATTTATTACGTTTCATTTTTAAATGCAATGCGATTTCTTATAATGTTCAACCGCAATTTTATTTTCCAAATATATTGGAAGGTGTTTCTCAAAGGCAGCCCTTTCATGCGCACAAATTTGGATATGCACGGTTATACCAAGTCACATATTGGCCTATTGTAAACAGCCAAGAGCAAAATAATCTCATGCACCATCTTCAACAGAAAACGAGTTTAAATTATATAGCTGAATCTGTGTATGAGTAGCTACAGCATCTTACGTTTGACAGAGAAGAAAAACCTTCGCGAAAGTTTAAAGGGGCAAATGTCTAGATTAGAATACATTGATTAATACTGTACATCTACCAGTCCTCAGATTCATGCCACCAAAATGTACTAAAACCAAGTCCATATACTGTAACGTTATATGTTCTAATTGCACTTAGACAAATTCCTCCACTATGCCAGTCATACATAGCTTGGAATTTACATGTAATTTCGTTTTATTCAAGGTGATCCAGTCACATGCCAAGCATGAATCAATAAATAATAGTAGTGCATTTTTCAATAAAATACTAACCTAGTTCCTTTCTGGACAGGGAATAATGAGTAAAAAAAACCCTAATGATATAATTATTTAAAGGCCTGTTAAAAAAAAGGAGACCTGTAGACCTATCTACAAAAAGTTGCTTTCCACCAGCAGAAAAAACACGACATCATTAAAGGCCATCAGACAATCATACGATTGTTGATCACCGTTTTGAATCTCTACTTGTCCTTTTAATACATCCACAAAGACGCACTACTCAGATAACTCTTTCCCTTTGAGAAACGCATTGGCCAGATGTGAATTTACACTGTCGGACATCATCTGATCTTGCATTAGAATAGGGCCCAGTTCCAGTTATAGGTCGTTTGTGATTTAAAGTGAACTGCCATACCATAAACTGTAATAAAGCATACAGACCAGAATAGTTCCTCTAAAATCATTTTTTAATAAGAAGATTAAGTCAGCACTCCAAAATTAAAGACGAATGTTGAAATATTAAATTTGAGATAAAAAAACTCGTTCTTTGCGTGGAAAGGATGGAAACGCAGAAGAGTAGATCTATCTTTTTGGCCAATTATGTCGGAATCCCCTGTGAACAACAACAAGGATAAATATGTATTAATATTTGTTACATTTTAGTAACCTACTGTCCGTTTTCAACGTTCTGTGTAAGACATATACTGTACATATAAATGCCACATTTACACAGACATCTATATATATCTATCTATATATACACACACACACACACACACATACACACTTATGTAACTTGTATATTAATATGTTTACCTGTCAGATTTTCCAGGATTGTAAGACATGCTACGGTTTCCAGCACTGGGGTTTGATTTATTACCCCTTGCGTTTTTCTGTTTGAACAATGGAAATAATACTGGTTAAGTCACCGTTCATGTCTAATATTTTCTAGTCATCAAAACATGAGAAAGGAACAAAAATAATGGCACAAATAGTAAATACCTTTCTTTTATTACCCCGGCCATGTCTGTTTGGATCAAAGTGTGCACTGCCTTTTGGTTTGCCACCTGCAAATTATGAATGTGGTGATTTTAATACATTTGCATTGTAGAGAAGTCAAAGAAGTGCTGAATACAACCGAGACAGTCCCGCAGGATTACCAGCAAAGACTTGGAAGTCAGATTGACTGTAGTCAAAGGGTCTGAAGTCTTCCTGCGCTGGCTCTTTCTCCCGAGGTTTGTCTGCAGGTTTTGTTTTCTTGCTGACTTTGGGGGTAGACTCTCCAGGTTCACTGGCAACCCTCTCCCTCTTCTTCCCCTCAGTTTTCACAGGTTGATTCTGAAACAAATGAATGCGATCACATTCTGGGCAATGTCACAGTGCGATGGTGTTAACAGCTGGTGTCATCACACCACACTTGTCAGTTCAGAGCTTTCAAACCGCTCCTCAGCCAATAAGATGAGCATAGGCGAAAAGATCAGTAAAAATCGACATTCCCGACTTCCTTTGGGACCATTAAAAAATGTGATTTATCTGTATATTATATTAAAATTTGATGCCAGAGATATTTGAATGATGCAAGTTTATTAAAATTATGTCTTTTTTAACGACATTAACAACATTAGGTGCGCCACTTAAATGTAGCATAAATGTCCTTTCACTCTATGAAGAACAACAATGCTGTCTGTTGATTTCTCTACGTTTACAGCAACAAAACACGCTGCACGCCTAACAACACAGAACACTTTTAATTAAGAGCAAACAGACACCATGTTGAGTCGAAGACATGCCTCTATTCCTTCCATCTCATGCTGTGCCTGCTGCTTTCCCCAGACACCTCATGTGAAAGATATTGTGAAAGGCCACTTTCGTTGGAACTATACCTGTATATACCAGCCTTAATGGAGAGCGAGGCGATTTGTATTGGCCAGAAGGAACAACCACTGTGACCGACACTTTTAAATCACTGTGAGCAGTTCAGTTGAAACACAAATGATTCATAAACGCTCTTAATTTCCATTTCTAAGGTTTTAGAATTTAACTGAATTCCATTAATTAAATTCACACAGGGGCCATAACTGAATCCCTAGTAAAAATCAATAATAAAAAGGTATATTTACTGGTTAAAGAACAAAATAGCAGGATACTCACAGCTGCTTGCTGCCGGACAGTGGGAACATTCTGGAGAGACTCCTGGTAGTTTTGTTGGGCCTTCTTCCTTTCCTCTGTGGAAAAACCATAGACTGTATAAATAAATGGACAAACCCTCCGTGACGTCACCCATAGATTTTCTGAAGAACGGGTTTGAAGCCA
>JAOEHI010021874.1:0-27405 GCA_025447815.1 Percopsis transmontana | reverse complement strand
CACACACACACACACACACACACACACACACACACACACACACACACACACACACACACACACACACACACAAGCAGGCCCAGTCAGCTTTAATCGCACCCACAAGCACACACAGTGACGAAGGAAGAGGAAGACCGCTTTTGCTGCAGCAAACGTGTTTTTCATCGTGCCGGTTGATTTGTATTGACTGGGTTTACACGCACACAGTGTTTGAGCTTCTGCCCTTGTAAATATCCAGGATCCCCGCGGATCGCACCCACCACCACTTATTGGAATCGTCCCCTTAACTCAGGTGGCGCCGAGCATTGCTGCACATGCCTGCAGTTGGTGGGAACTGGAAACCAAGGCTTCCGCAGTCATATGTTCTCTACGATAAACATGAACTGATTAATTAATATTGACGTGCACCTGTGCGTAAAACATAGCCAGTAGTGCATCTGGCCGGAAAACACGGGCGTTAAGCGTGCTCCTAAATCTCAATTCACGTGGCGTGTTGCACGTCTTATAAATAGGTTGCGCTAAATTGTGAAAAGTCATCTTCCAAATAATAGTGAAATATGAATGTGCATGCAGACGTAGCCGTTGTTTACCGCGGTTATGCTCCGCTGTGCCCACGCTGTCCTGTTCCAAACTTCTCTGCCTCCGCTAGTGTTAATGACTTGTTTCATCCCCTCTGGAGAATGTTAGCTCATCCTTCTCCCTCTCTTTCTCTCTTCCCATGCCTCCATCCTTCTCTCCCTCTCTCTCCCTCCCATTTGTTTTCATCAACTCCTAAAACCTTCTGACACCTGCAGTGACAGGTCTTTGGTGATGGGACTAACTGTGTGTGTGTGTGTGTGTGTGTGTGTGTGTGTGTGTGTTTCATTTCCATATGTCTCTGTTTGGAGCCTAGGGTAGAGAGAGACCGATATAGATAAGATTAGATATATTGTTATTGATGCATTCCTGACATAGCTTACTAGTTCTTTTGCTATGGCTAAACGTTGAAAGGCAGTTATGAAAAGTATGACATTTTATTTAAAAAAAGCCGGTCAGCCGTTATAGACAGTCTGAGAGTGTCGGTAATAGCAAGTGGGAGGCAGATAATTGACTCCACTCAGGGCTTCTCTGAGATGAGAGCTGTATTTAAGGAAAGTTTTATTATCAGCTTTTAAATGCCAAGCCGCGCTTGGTTTTTGCCTGTGGGGGTAGAATACTTCTTAAATGCCAGCGTTAAGTGCAGAATACTACCTGACCACCGAGATTCAAATTCAGCTGGCGGATGAGATAGCGGGTGGTCAGCCTCCCGCCTGGCTCCAGGCTACAGGGAATCGTACAGGAAGTGGTTTGTCAAGGCTTCCATCAGCCAGTGCTCATATCTGGAAGAATTGTGACGTCTTAAGGCTAATGTATCTTACTGTAAAGTGCTGATGGCTTTATGGCTATCTAAAAACAAAACAACTGGCCTCTTTGTGGCCCTGCATACAAAGACTGTGTTGACCAGAGGTTTGGGATTAGGAAGGCCGTGGGTCATAGCTAGAAGGCCGTGGGTCATAGCTACTGTGATGTGTTTTCATTTGGCTGGAGCTGATTTTTCAGCTAACACATTTCTTTTGTTTATTTGTTTTTTTTACTGTGATTGCCTGGCTTGAACGTCATTTATGTGGCACAGGAGGATGAAGCCTCCAAAATTGTATCTTCCTGACTAACATTTAGACACACAAATACAATAAATAAAATTGTAGTAATAGCATATTATTGCCTATTTAATGTATAGAATTTACTTTAAAAAAGCATTATTAGGTCAAATTCAGTCCTACTCTAACAAACAAATAATTCTAATAAACAGTTAATGCTGTACCCACATTTAAGAGTTTATATGACTGGTCTGTATGCACTTATTATTACAAAATTGTTCCTTAAAAGGTTTTTTTAGTTTTTACTATTGTCATTAATTTCCTTAATAAAATACAACTTCCTTTATATATACTGTGTATAACATGTCATACATCACAATAGCACTGGCATTCAGAACAACACTGCAAATCTAGCAGTTTATTTCATCCTCTGAAATACTCAAGTCCTCTTACCTACCATTTTTTTTTTTTTTTATCAGAAGTTGATAAATTATTGTAAATCACCATCAGCCCCTAGGGTACTAGATGATAGATTTCCTCATTGTCACTGGGTCCTTCACAAAGAGAGATAGAGCAACTATTCTGCCACGATTATAATAATGTCATTTGATGGTCCCCCTTGTATCCTCCTGGGCGTCGGTGAAGGCCAACAATGTGTTGCTGTTCGTACTAAAGGTCACCGTAAATGGGATTCCGCCGCCGTAGTCTTGATTTACGTCAAAATGTATTTTTGAAGACGGGGCGTCCCGGTGATTTGTTTGTGTCATTAAGTTGTTTGCAGAATATGAAATAATTGTAACTATATTTCTGCTTTTTCTGGCTCACACGCGCAGGAACATGCGGGAGCAGGAACGCAGGCATTACTGCATGCGTGTTCCGTCGTGCTGCTGAGGCAATAAAGCCTTTATTAGACAAGGCTTGAGTTCATTACGGAGGCTGTGTTTCTGTCAGCCTGCCTGGCTTAGATAAACCTCGTGGACCAAGGCCACATCCTTTCCCGCTGTCACTCCAGGCCCTCACCCAATTGATTCCAGTAATAAAGTGACAGTGGAGCTGTAATATACGGATGGCCTTTTATTCGAAGCGGCCGCCGGGCCGAGGGACGCTTGTTTAAGGCTTTATTTACACCCTAGTGGCACTGCGTGGCCTGTTGGCTTCCGTGGTAATCGGAGCCAAAGATGTGGGTAAAAGGTGTGAAATGCCTGCAGCATTCGAGTTGTTCCAACTGTGTTTAAAGTCCTCATCCCTGGAGTTATGTGGGATGCTCTTCTTTAGCTACAGTGCACTTCGGACTTTGTGGTATCAAAAGCGGTTGCGGCTGTCGTAGAGTTGTTGGCCCGAGCCTCCCACAGGTCCTTTCAAGCCGTAGGCCTACGCCTACTCCTTCTCCTACTCTTTCTCCTACGCAGGAGATGCAAGCCGTTCTGGCGTTCTTTGCAAGTTCTTTTGCAGGTTTAGTTTTTGTCTATATGGGGTTTTGTAAAAAAAAAAAAGAAGTAATTTCTATAGTGGGAGCCGATATTGTATGTTCCCGATGTTGTTTCTGTTTTCCACGCAGACCAGACCCATCAATCACAAACATAAAAGAGTGACCCATGAAACGGTGTAATTTAGTTAGCCTAATTAACTTAATGAAGTGTCACACTTCGCCGCGCTACTTTATAGAGTAAATTGGAAGAAAAATAGGCATCATTACTCATCAGTTACACTGTTAACAGTGAGGCGGAGGTAAGACGGAAGAGTTTATCACAGACACGTCGTCCGTTGGGTGTATTCACTGTTGGGCTTTTTGGTTTATGGGAGACTCTTAAGTGAGTTCATAGATGTTTTGGGCTCATTTATGAGGTTACGCTTTGTTGTGCTTCTTACTCTGCGCTTACCCGTCGAGTTCAGTTTCAATGTCATTATGATGGTGAGCGGTGCTCTGGCACACGTGGCATTATTAAAAGCAGGATAAACTCATCGCCGGCGGTCGTATTTCAGATTGCGAATGCGGTTTAACCACCGTTTAAGGTGATTTAAAGTGGAGTGGTGGCAGCTAAACTAGTCTGTGGGGATCCGGGATGCGAAACTAGCACGGCCCACGGGGGAAGGCTGAAGACGGAGGGAAAATCAATGCCTGGGAGTCACCTCCATCACTTTAACTAGCCGCAACAGACGACCGTGGCCCTCTCAGGGGCCAATTTGTGGAGTAAACAGTAGTGTGTGATTGCTGCGAGGGTCCCCAGCGACCCCGGCGGTCCATTACTTTATACTCTGCTCCATTCTAATAACCCTCTTAAAGGGGCCTGTACATGAGGCCACTTTCAGGACCCCCTGCCTTCTTTATGGCCTTAAAGACCAGAGCAGACTACTCGGCCATAGGCCCTTCATCAAGATAACGCTCCCAGAAGCCCCTGCTCCTGCTGAGGTGGCACAAACTGCTGCTGTAGGAAAAATGGCACCCCCTCAGTTCTACAACTATTCTGATCAATACAAAATTCACATTGCCAATACCAGTGTAGTCTGTTGATTAATACAGTTTAGCTTTAGAATGGCCAGTTGCGGCTCATAGTTTTTACGTCATAATTCCTTGCTCACTAGTTTTATTTCATTGAAAGCACATAAATCTTCACTCTTATGGACTTTTATGGGTCCAATAATGTAATGTATATACTTTCATTTAAAAGAATAATCACCGTAGAATAAATTATTTTGCACTGATATTTGGATCATTATAGTGTATGTGTATGTACCTTATATTTTGTTGTTGTGTAGTGATATAGAAATATATATCTATTTACAAATATATATTTTTTTAAAATATTTATGTGACATTGCTAAAGTTAAACTGCTAATATGCAGCACAAAGTTTTAAAGCGCTATTTAATACACCGGTTTGTGCAAGTGTCTAATTAGCTCTGCGTGATTATATTGTTACATTCACCGCAATTAAAGATACATTTAAAGTGTCTTCGTCATACAGGGTATCGGACACTTTTGTAAGGCGCCAGACCGGAGCCTGCTGAGCATGCTCTGCTCGGCCCACACAAACGTAGGGACCCATACCGTTTAACCGAATACTGTTGCGGAGGAGCGTGTTTCATCGATGCCATAAATCACACTAATGGGGAATCGAGGGAAGTCTCCTCGTTCGTTGCAGAAAGGCTTCATAGACTGCAGCCTCCTGAAGTCTTCATCCCTGCCTGGCTTCCCCACCGGCTGGGAGACCATTTATTAGCAACATTCAGGGATGTACTGTATAAGTGGGGCCCCGTCTGGCGAAATACGCCTCTGTTCTCCTGTAGGGCCTGATTATACTGGTGCTGACACTGGGGTAGCTAATGCTACTCAGCACTGTGTTCCTCATGAAACTAAAACATCAAGTCTTCTACGCCACCTCGCCACCACTGGGAGACATTTTCTTTACATTTACATTTAGAGTTTCTCGGTCTCTCATCGTTGCCCAGCGATGCCCAGTTTTCACACAGTCTTATTCAAATACTTTAATAAACGGAGAGAACATACCTGTCCGTTCCCCCCGTCTCGGAGGCATCCCTTATCAGACCAGACGATGGAGGGGGAGGAAAATGCTTGTGCATTTTACCTCTGATTAAATTAGCCAGCGACTGGTAAGTTCACACTGGTATCTGTCACGCCTCACTAAAATGGAAATCCGTTTCTCGGAGGGGAGAAGAAAAAGAAAAAGAAGCCAGATTAATGAATGCCCTTTTGTAATAAACGAAATGGGAATCGCAAATATGCCCAGTCATGAAATTTAATTGTGTTTTCTGGTGACTGGTTTGTGGGCGCCGGCGTGTGGGAGGGTAGCGGAGGCAGGGGGCAGAGGTGGTTAAATGTAGCGAGTAATACACGGTGGAAACAGGCTGATGAACCCACTGTTTATGACCGTGGTTTGTGCGATCGCTCGCGACGCGACAGACACTTCAGATCACTCCGCTGAACACGCAGCCACACAATCACACCAGTAAAGTAAAAACACACTGTAAACTACAGGATGTTCCTGCAGTTTTTATTATTATTAATATTTGATGCTATTTTTTTTTTAGGAGGCATTCCTTGGTTCCATAATATACCAAGCCAACTGCTGGATCCACTATTGAGCATGGGCTCGGAGTAGCGGGAACCAAATAGCGGATGTCATTGGCTTGGCTATTGTGTTGTCATTGTGAGGCAACAATAGCAGTCACTGTAATGTGTTTGCATCATAACACTGCTCTGCTGTCTGTGCCAAGAGCTCTCGAACACAACAGTGAAACAATGACTGAAACATGCCTATGTATGTGTCCAGAGACAGGCATTATGTATTTCTACCTGTTTTACCTCGCCGTTTTAGCTGTCGTATTTTCAAAAATGATTGCATGTGTTTCTGTGGGAATTGCATGTTGAATCGGGAGCGTGCCCACAGAAGAAAGCTGCCAACCCATTCTGTTCATTACTACCACACAGCAGTGCGGGTACAATCCACCAAGCAGACAGGGAAAGCTTTACTGTTATTGTTGCTGTCAGCTTAGTGTATTATGGGCTTAAAACATCATGTACTTCCATAAGCTCCAAAACAGTTGCAAATTGGAGACAACAAAATTAAGGGTCAGTAATGTAATTTATTTATTGATTGATCTCTTCAACTCATCAAAAACAAAACGACTCGTAAATCAACATTTACCAGTCAACATATAATAAAGCAAATATGCGTCATTCAGCCTCAAATGTATCTTCGCTACTGAAGCTTTTTCTAGATAAAAGAAGAGTTGAAGAAAAAGTGAGTAAGTAAGCAAGTTTTATTATTCATGCTGTTACAATTACAATTTGGTCATTTAGCAGAAGCTTTTATCCAAAGCAACTTATAGTGAAAATACGTATTGATTATTATATTATATATATATATATATATATATTATATCTTGCTTTAAGATATAATATTGAGTACATTATCTTGCTTACAGGTAGGCGGGGGCATATAACTACCATATAACTAAAAAGGCAGGTAATCACCCAAACTGAAAAATGTATTTACCAGCGCATAGCCCCTGTGCAGATACTAGGTCGTCATAGGCCCTGCTTAAACAATTGAACAGAAATGCTATTTTGTGAGGTTTAGTGTCCTGCAGTGTTACCCTTGGACGTGCATAGCTGTGTTTATATATGCTTTGGGGACAATAAGCCTGCATCACCGCTGCTGTCAGAGGTGAAGCAAACAATAACAGTGTTGTCCCTGTGACACGCGCCAAGTAAATATAAGGGTAAAAAACCGCGATAAGGAAATAAGTCTTACTAATTAGCGACTAATTCTTTTGAGGACTGCGTCGGCTTGATAAAGGAATCCAGAGCTTATTAAAAGTACACACAGCAATGGAAATTTAAACTCTTTATAACAGCGTTATTTTAATCCCACTTTACGAGGTGGGCTGCGTGACGTGGGCGGCATGCTGGAGTGGTCTCTGTTGCCACCTGTAGGGCTCGGTCGGCGCTCTCCCGTCCCTCTTCCTGGAGACAAGCCGCCTGCGTGCCCTTTAAAAACACCCCAACACAATTAGAATGACAAACGTGGCATTTCATTATCATACATTTATGTGTGTTATACTGCCAGCGGACCTGGGAGCCCCGCAGAGGGGAGGAAAAAAACCCGCCTCTCTCTCTCTCTCTCTCCCCCCACCCGTTCAGCACAGTCTCTGCCAGGGCCCACGTAACACCCCACACACTACCTGGTCCGGTCCGCAGGTAGTAAAGACATTGTCTTATAGCCAGACATCTCACGCGCGCACAGGCTTTTGTCTGGCCGTCTGGTAGTCACCGGTGTCTCCCAGGTGCGGCGGTAGATTTACTGGCGCACCGACACGGAGGGGCGATAACGGCGCATTGAGGCACATTGAGGGGCTTGGCTTGACCACAGACCAGGTTTCTGTTGCGCTGTTCCACATGGCTGATACGCGCCCACAATGCTCCCCGTGCTCCCAGTCCATACAAACAGACACGCTTACCTGCCAGATACTCCCCAGGTGATGTGTGTATTTCAGATATGATTAACAACCGCTTTTCTCCGTCGCTCTGGCATTTTTAAATTGCACGCCGCAGGGGCAATTACCTGCTGAGTCACTCCAGCCATCCCAGACTGTGAGGGGGTTGAATGAGGGGTCTTGCCAGAAAGGCAATCTTCACCTGGAGGATGGGCTCTAAGACCCCCTTCACCCCAACACACCAATAATTCAAAGGAGACAGATAAAAATGAGTCATTTCTATCAACCGCCTGCTAAACCGACCAGGTAGCACCCGCACTTCCCCCTCCCTCCAGTAGGGGATAGGAACAAGATTAGGAGTAGTCCCGGAGGCTGTCGGAAGAGCCAGCAGGGTCTTGTCACCCTTTTCCCCCAGGGACGGTCCCTAAATCAGGGGAGGGGTGGCGGGGGAGCTTTATGAGCTAGTTAGCATGCGCTGGCCCCTCCTCCCCTCTTTTCCCATTTGAGAGCTGACTGGTGCTGTGATAATGGATGGCGCCATAGGTAATTGGAAAATTGGCAGGCTTGTCACGGAGATTTGGTTGATGGCACGAGTGTATACGCCGGCAGAGTTCGTGAGGTGTCGACCCAGACCTAGATTTATATTGGACCACGGGGCGGGCCGGGGGAAAAGTAGTGGTAGTAACAGCTGGTAGATTCACCACTAGAAGATCCTATTCTGCCTGCATCCACGTCAATCTTCATTTGCCTGCAGAGTTTATTGCACAATAACTTTTCATTAATAATAATATATAATTATCTGAAAGGTAGTTGCGGTTGCTGTGCTAACCGCAACACTCCCGTGTCAAGGGTTAGGGTAGTTTTGCTGGGTGAAACAATGCAAACCGAGTTGGTTACATTATTTTGTAAACACTAAAAGTTATGATCCATTCGAGTTGCAAAATATTGATAGGCACTCAAGTAAATTAGTTTGGGCTTTAACGTTTTCTCGAAGTGTTTTGACAAGTGTTAGTTTTTGGTGTGCATGTTTTTTTCTTTGTCCAATAATAGCTGTGCAACAGAAACTCAGTATGCATATTTTCTAATTAGTCTGCAAACAGCCCTGAGAAGCTGTGATCATTTACAGGAATAATAGCCTAAACTAAACTAAGATGGTGTAAATGAGATACAGTACGTCCGCAGGTCCAAGAGCTAATTTCTTCTATTAAAAATAGATTTTCTCACAGTTCTTCTAGGCAAGGGCAGACAGGGCGTTAAAGGGTCACTGCTCCGTGTTGTGTCTGGAAATGCCCTCGTGGGTGAAATATGGGATTATAAAAGACATATACCTTTCATATGAACCAATATTCTCTCAAAGATCTCCCTGGATGTCCCGTATGCTCTCACAAGAATCCACACAATCTTTAAAATCCCCCTCGTGACAGGGACAGCTGGAGGAACAAGGCCTCCAGAGGTGGTTTGTTTGCTGGCGGTCCTAGCTGGGCGATCACCCATTATAGTGTGTAAATGTGTTTATTAACCTCCGCGGGGGGGGGGGATAATTGTATCTGTCAGAGTCGTTTAATCGCTGCCACAGCCTCGACTGCTGTCACTTTCACTCTGTCTCACTAAATCAGCTCCGTTCAACGCCCATGCTGACCGGCTGTAGTCTATGGAGACGTCCGGGCCTCACATAGAGCTGCAATTTACCTTCTTTTGAGTATGGGTTTGAGGAGTTTTGCAAGCCAAGCAAAGCAAGGTTTGTCTGCATTTGGGTTGTCCACCAGTGATTATTGGACATCACAGCATCGTGTGATTAACTCATCGAC
This sequence comes from Percopsis transmontana, assembly GCA_025447815.1. Taxonomy (NCBI): domain Eukaryota; kingdom Metazoa; phylum Chordata; class Actinopteri; order Percopsiformes; family Percopsidae; genus Percopsis; species Percopsis transmontana. Next base: position 18,024 of record JAOEHI010021874.1, on the reverse strand, counting down.
ATCTAGCCTGGCTGAGATACAGTCTGGAAACGAGCAATGTATTAACGATTGCACCGCCACTTTTAAGGGCGGGCCAATCAGCGATTAGTTAGGTTAGGCGCGATGACGTTAAATTCAAAGTTCCTTTCCAAATGTAGTTTTAACAATGGCGGCGGTGGGAGAGTTAGATGAAGCGATACGAGCAGTTGTTAAAACGCTAAGGGATATTGAAGAATTGAAGCCCAAGCCCAAAAACAATGTCTAAAACTATTCATTGACAGACATACAACATATGTCATATCGCTGTCAATGACGATTGGTTAAATGCTGCTCCAATAGTTTTAAAATTAGGCCCAAGCCTACGGCCATTACAATGCAACAACTGCAAGCAATCACCAATTGAGTGTGGCCAGACCCTATTCACAAAGTGAATTTGAGTCTGGTTATACCAGGCTAATCGACATCGTCCTGGTAAAACATATCAAACAATAAAATGTTTTATATGTGATGATGATGATTCCTGACTGTATTTTCCAGGAGGAAGAGGAGGAGCAACATTGTGAAGAAGATGACTCTGTGAAAGAGGAGATGGCAGAGCAGGAGATTCCCAACTGAAGGAACGGGAGTTTACGACCATCTTGAAAAACAAACAAACTGAGGTGTTCTGTGGTGTCCTCCTGTATTCCCAGGAGCTCTGTTCAGCCAGACAGCACACATAACTTTCTACTAGCGTTCCACAGTTTTGATGTTCTTAGACAACCAGCAAAGTTATCTTCTACTCACTATAGCTTAGCTACCCGAGGAGCTGTATATTTTGGAAGGAGAATGTATTTAAATGGCGGTATCTTTATGGTTAAAGAGTAAGAGTTATGTATTTTTCATCAGAAAGAGTTTACGCTTTAGGCTGGACAGTGGGTGGAGAGGAGCGAGTTGACCTCTTGTTTTACGTGCGCCATCTTAACAGAGCAGCACATCACACCCTGCATCCTGAGGGCTCCTCTAATAGGTTCACGTTGTCAGGGGCGCGCACACACACCACTGTGTTGTTTTGCAGCAGAGATAAACACAGGGAAAGTGGCCAACCACTTGATGTATTTATGAGTCCAACCAGACGTTTTTCATTAATTCTATTTTCATACACTAATGATCAAATGTAGAGTGAGCACACATGGTAGTCCTCAGTGCCGTGTTTACGGGATGAAGCGATCAGATGGTGTTCCTCTCAAGGCCACCAGGGGGCGAGCGCAGTCTTTACGGTCTCTTTAATTAACCTCTCTGATCTCCACCTCTCTTTACTCTTTTATGTTTTAATTTTATATTTTAGCCTACTACTTTAGTCTACTATCTGTGACATTTTTGTAACCGGTCATCAATGCCAAAAATATTTTACATTTTACTACTAGGAATATATACTATAATTGGCACAAATACATCTTTATTATTGTATAATCATTTGGGTATTCTTTTTTTTTAATAGGCTATATGTTTCTTTTTTATTGTTAAGTCCTTGATTACCAGTATTTTTCCAGAACATTTACTTTATTCTATATTCCAGTACATTACATTTTTATTTCATTTCAGTTATTCTCTGTTGCGCAGTCAGGAAATATAATGAGAGATGAATAGAATTTGTATTCAGAGACCTATATGTTTACAGAATTGACTGTTTGGAGTTTCTTTTGCCACATGGGTCTTTGTCCAGATAATAGTCTGTGTTCTATGTCACGCACGTACACACACACACAGACATACACTTTTAGTGACTGAAGTTTATGGTTAGTTTTGTTTTGAATTCATCAATCATAATGACATGCATTATGTTGTTTTATGGATGACTATTGATATAGCTAAACACCTGGATCACAGACTGCTGCCAGGCCAAAGAACTTGTGTCTCTCACTTTAAACAGACTAAATCATCCTTTGAAGTGCCAATAAATCTGAATTTAAAAATGTGTGTTTTGCTGTGTTGATGTGCAGGACACATTAAAATGTGGTCTCTGTAAACTAGTTATTACTAGGCTTGTATTATTAAGGTGTTATTCCATAAATAATTACAGATATCCCAATACATGGTTATAACAAATGGTTAGAGCCAAAAGCCCATATCTCATTTAGTCACATTTATGATCGCACAAATTGTTATTTACTAAATTCCTTTTTTTTTAATCAGTTAAGCAAGATTGGCCTGGCCCCGTTCTTCGAGCATAGCTCAAGTAATACGAGATCATATGATGTCTGATGGCTTTGTTCATTCAGTGAAATCACATCTAATTCCTTTCTCTCGATTGATTAGATGATCCTGGACTGAGTAATGTCAGAGACATTATCATATAGAAGAGACAGACCACTTAAAGAATGGAGAAGTGCGTAACGCCAAAGATGGCGGTTGTATGCACATATCCCACCCCTCCCCCCGAAGAGCCAATTGTCTGCTTTATAACGGCGGGAAACCTATTAGGCCAATCGTGTGGAAAAAAAGCTTTTTACTTTTTATTTTGAGGGCAATCACCAAACTACTAAAGCATTTTTTTCTGATTCAACTGGTGATTCTATACATGCAGTTTTTATATCCCATTAAAAATGCAGTTATGGCTCCCTCCCCATTCATTAGGGGCGTGGTCTTGTTAGCCCAAAATAACTGCCCGCAGGCATTACCAAGATGGCTGGCGAGTGGCCAAGTAGAAAGTAGAAACCGTTATCAATAATCGTGACTGGCTGACCGTGATGACGTACCCTACATGTTGAAAGCAAGAGGATTATTCTGTCATTTCCCTGGTCAAAGTCATTGTTTTATTTAAGGACTTGTAGCCAGGACAACAGCACCAAGATCACCTTCAAAGAACGGGGCCCAAGCACAAGCACACAAACTGAAACGGCACTTGGTGAGCTTTTACAGCTGAAAATAAAAAAACACTTCTCATTAAAAGGTATTTCTGCTTATAGCACTCTACAGAAAATGGTATGTTAGCACATCTTGGCAGCCTACTTCATAATGTTGCGCTGTGTAGGCTACATCTGTGAAGTGTGGCTGGACCACGGGAGAGCCCTCCAACCTTCCTGATTAAATTCAGCAGCACAAAAGACATTCAGCCTCCACACAGGGCACGGACAAGACTCGTGCTCAATGAGGGCTGACGTTCTCGCTCGTGCATGTCGTTACCACCCCCCTCAGAGCCAATATACTCTCTCTCTCTCTCTCTCTCTCTCTCTCTCTCTCTCTCTCTCTCTCTGTTTTGCCACCCTCTCTCTGTGGTTCTCGTGCACAAAACGGGTACGACGGCAAGGCTGTGAGATCTTTATATTTCCCTACCTCACAAACCGTGTATGTCGATGCGCCAGTCTTCTGACATTAATGCATCGAGGGGTGTAATTCCAATTTGTTTCAAAGCAACTATTAATTTGCCCATTTCAAGGCCAGGCAGGAGGGATCCCCCTGTAAAACCGCTGAACCGTGAAAGACATTATAGTGGAGGGCTCAGCTTTTTTGGTAACGAGACACATGGAATGGATGGGCTTTGATGGCGGGCCCGGCGCCTGCCGACGTTTGAGCCGGGCTCCCTGCAGTCCCGTTCCCAGCGTGCTATCTGAGAGGATGCCATTAGGCCTGTGATAACAGCCACGGGTGCATTAATGACGGAGTAGCCCGCTCTGCCACCCAGTACCCCGCCAATCTCCCGTTTACAGCCGCAGCATACTAAACAGGTCCTAATGACCCCCATGCGCAAAAGATGGAGAGGTGCTCAACAGCCAGCTCTTCAGAACAAAACAAAACAAAAAACCCACCAGTGTCTTTATAGTGTGCCTTCATGTCCAGATTATAGTGCCGCAGTCGCGCCCGGGAGACCGCGATTGTTACGCGAGAGCAGAGCAGTCAAAACGCGCTCTCTCAGCAAATGCCAGAAATGGTGCTTTCTAATGTTAGGCCTAGCCTTTAACCTACTGAGATGAGATGATATCGATGATCAGTTGTGACTCTTGTGACTGGAGCGCATCACGTGGCGTATGAAAAGAGGATTTATAAAACACCAGCACTCTACCAAGCAGTTCTTCGTTGTAATTCAACAAGCCCCGCCTTGACGGTTTTCCAGCAGAAGGTGCTCTTCTTGATAAGGTTTCTGATTTATCACCCCTGCCAGATCTTTATCAAACAAATCTTTTTTTTTGTCACACAAACTCCCTAATGGCTCTCCTCCCTGCTTCCTGTTTGCTTGTGAGCTTGAACTCGACATTTAACAGATCATTTTAATAGTCTATCCCCCCACTTTCCTGGTTTTAATTGCTGAGGATAATTCTTAGGATAACATCTCTACGAGGCGGCGGAGGCGTGTGCGTGACCTTTTCCCGGCTCACTTCGCCTACGTCACTGCTGTAATGCTATATGTGCACTGTGTGCGTGCGTGTGTGTGGATGTGTGCCTACATGCGTATGCCCATGTTTGTTGTGTGGGTCCACAATCCCTTCCTCGTGACACCTTGAAGATGCTCATTAAAGAGAGCGGTCCCGGAAGGGTTGCTGACACGAAGGCTGGTCCGTCTCAACCTAAGACGCATTAACAAGGACTCAGTTAGACTCGTTCGGGGCCCATGGGGGAGGTGTAATGGAGGGTCGACTGTTCTCTCTGTGCTGCAGATGGAGCCGGGTGGATGAACTCTCCCTTACCAGAACAAGAACCGATAATTCAGCCTGCTCCTTTTAGCCGACGGTGTGATGACAGCTGCAACAAGGAGCAATCAGAGCTCCTAAGGAGGAAGGTGTATAATTCTAATGTTCTTACTCTGTAGTTTAAGCACCGCACAGTAGTTCATATTATGTAATAGACTGCAGGCTAAAAGAGAGGCATATTGGATTAATTACATACATGTGAATGTTTTTTTACGTGTTCGGTGTCTCGTGAGTAGTGGAAGAGGGGAGATGTCTGGAAGGGGCTCGTCCTTGGTACGCGCCAAATTTACGCCCACATAAAAAGGTAAATACCCTGCAAGGCTGCACAGATACAAGGCACTGATTGTCCCCCCTATTACAGCTTTATGGAAGGTATAATTCACACAGACACCTCTCACCAGGGAGCTTTAACACAGGATTGTCTTCCCTCTAAAAAATGATAAGTCCATACCTAGAAACTACCCTGGCCAGTAAAAAGAGGCCTGCATGGAAGTGCCTAAGATAATGGAGAAGTATATGCAGCTGTGGATATTGGTTCCTGCAGATTTCACGTTTTGCATTTCGGTCTTGATTGTTTTCTGGTGAAAAAATAATAATAATGAAAGTCTTATCTCATAGACCTGTTAAGACATAATTCTCAGCTGAAGAGTTTCGGAGTGCTGGGTTTCAGGGAGGAAAGCAGGATCTGGCCGTGTGTAGCATACCAATAAAACGAAACAATAAACCCATGCGCATGCACGTCCGTTGCGTGGAAATGCCCCTGATATCCCTGACTGATGATAAATGCTTGGTGAGGTGTGTGATCCGTCATTGTATGTAACAGGGTAGTGGCTCTCTGTTGGGTTGTCTGGAAACTATTCTCCACTGTCACATAAACTACCACCTTAGAGGACACTGCTGAGCTCGGTACAACCCAAAATGCCATCTTTCTCTCTCCGCCAAGGACAGACGTATCACTTTTGTTACCTCCCGTCCTCTTATGCTCGATGTGAGTTTCGCCGTCCCTCAGCAAACTGCTGCATCGAGCCATTGGAGCGTTTTGACCATGGACTTTCTAGTGGTTTCTGTCCGAATACCGGCCTTTGACATAATTCGACTGACACCTAACTGTTACACGCCTAAAGGTGCTGATTTTGATGTAAGAGTGATGGAAAACATCCTTGCTACCATCTGTCTCATAGCAAAACGCCTTCCTCTAGAAGACAAGTTTCAATTTTTATGACAGGTTTGTATTGAGAAATAGATATAAAGTGGTCCTTGCTTGTTGGAAGGCCTGCCCAAGATGTAAGTGCCAACACAAACAAGGTTATACATGAGTCCTGATATTTCATCCAAAGATACATGATTTGCCAAAGAAAGTTAGCTAGTTCCAGGGTTCGTTTTGCCAAAGTCGGCATTTCAGAGGCGAGGTTCCTCTATCTCACTTAAGTCTCATCCTGCCAGCGTTTTCTTGAGTGTGCTTATTAAATCACCACGGTGTTGTTGCTCTCTCCATGACCTGCCAAGGATAAAGAATCTGTTTACTGTAAATTGCACCCCACTCCCTCCCAAATACCATCTGCTGCCCAAACCGAGCTGCGTTCGCAACCTCTAAAAAATAAGCCCTCTGATTGGCTGCTGAGATGGTGATCCATGTAGGGCCGAAACCTCTCAACACTCGTGGGGGGGGGGTTATGGCCCTTTTCACCTCCACTATCTAGACATCACGAGACATTTAACAAATTTGGTGCAAATCCAATGAAGCTAGTGTTTGGCATGTTCAGTTAATGTCAGGGGCAGATGTGTGGTTGGGAGAGAGAAAGAAGGGAGAGTGAGAGAGAGGAGCGAAAAATATGACATACCTTTGTCATGAATTAGGTTCTTTGGGGGGGTAATTGGTCGCTGATAGCTTGTTTTACACCCCCTCCCCTTGTCACCTGTCCCTCTCCGCAGTACGCTAACAGGCAGGCGAATAATTACAGTACTTAAAGATGAGACCGGAGAGAGAACACAGTAAAGTGGCTATTATTGAATGAGGCATTTGGAGCAGGCTGGTCAGTACCAGCTAAAGTGTTTATTTAAAGGTACACTCCTTGATTTGGACCAGTGGTTGAAACTAGAGAAAACCAGTAACAAAAACACTAGACTATCCTAGACTAGACCATTAGACTATCCTGGGGGCAGGATAGGCTAGTGGTCTAGGTGTTGGACTCCCAGCCAGAAGGTTGTGGATTCAAGCCCCAGAGTTGGCCTACCTGTAAGCAACCTTGAGCAAGATGCCTTACCCCTAATTGCTCCATGTAATAGCATCATGTAATTGGAAGTCGCTTTAGATAAAAGCGTCTGCTAAATGACCTAATTGTAATTGTAAAAACACATTTGGTTAGGTGTAAAAACACAGTTGGTTTGGTATAAAACTACACGCCTGAGGACTGCTGAGTGGCTGGCACTCCCCTCTACTCCCCCACCTACAGGGCACCTGGGCTCGCACCACTCTCTTTGCGCAGAGTTGTGTTACAAAGCATAAAATGGGCTCATTACTACAGCTAGGATCTATTATTTACAAATGTGACTTGAAGTGTAAATCTCTCTCAGCCCGATTTGAACCCCCTTATGAAATGCCTTATCAGCAGTTAGTCAATCTGGGCCTATTACGAGTACCCACTTTTAGCAGTTATGAGATTTTATACCCCTAAAAAGTGCTCAAAATGTCTTGTATGGTGAGGCTATGTATAAAATTCTCTTATTTCTTTAAAATGCGGGTGCATTCTTATAAATGACACACAGTTGAAGATGCCTTCTGAAGTACAAAACTTTTCCATCACTGCAGATAAGGCAGCTCTTGTAGAAAAAGCTTAGGAATCTGTAATAATCTTCCAGAGTTAGAGCCCATATCTCCGGCTCGGCATATATTTAAAGGTCACGGCTGGTTTTACAAGCGGAGGTAATGGCGTTCCTACATTTCCACGAATTGGCTGATCTGTCACTGAAGGCTTGTTTATGAGCGGTTTGTTCCCCGCACTGGTCCTTCCCGAGCACTGTGCTCGTTGCTGCGGCCATAAAATATACAATTGCCCCGATTCATCACAGAATTGGCGGGGCCGTGACAAAAGCCGCAGAGCTGGGGCACGATGATCTGATCCAGGTGTAGCCGCAAAGTATTGTTTTAGTAACTGATTAGCGGAGACTGTTTGTATAATTTTTTTTATAATTCTTTGTATAATTTCCATGATAGACGGGTGAGCACACACAGCCTTGTAAGCTGTCGGAGTCATTGCTAAGATACCAATTGTTGCGGATGCCCCAAACTGCAGATTTCATGTACACTTAAAGGTACACTGCTCGATTGTGTTGTAGCCCTCAGCTGTCCACGTGGCTTTAAGGGGAGGAGTAGAAAACGGTGTGAGGAGTAGAGGGAGTGAGTAGAGAGTGTGACCTCCTCAGCACTTGGGAGGGTTGCTGCACTCAAACTAAACCAAAACATCAGGGGTCATTCAAATCGAGTAGTGTACCTTTAAATAAACAAAAACAAATGATGTTGTTGAGCGGCCTCAAGGCCAATGCACATGGCGTTCTGTTATATTCTTCAAGGCAACTGCGTCGATGCAGATTTCGTTTTCACGGTCACTTCTTCGCAAATCTCACCGGTTGACATTGAGGGAAAACAGCCATTTGAGCGGAGCGCGGTGCTCCGGACAGATACGAATTCTACAGCCCGCTCCCGGTGTGTAATATTGTGAAAGGTCATTCTTCTTTTCCCAGCATTTTTTTTACTACACTTCTATCTCTCACCTCCAGCCCCGCCACAGGGGCGATAGCGCTCCTGTGCGCTGTAATTTCCCTCCGTGTTTTCTCAGCGTCTTTATCTTCTGCTCTGGTCTCCGTCTATGAGCGAAGCGTGTCCAACACACCGCCAGGGGTGTAATCTCACACTATATACTGTAGCACTTTGATTTAAATAAAGCCTTTTATAGGGTCGCCACCCCTCCCTCCAATGTACACATCCTCCGGGAATCTGCCTACACGCGCGCATGCTTTGCTCCTACATGGGATTAAACGGCAGTGAGCAGAGGCCGAGTGTGGTACCCTCTGTTTTGCTAGAGAGGACTGTCAGCCTAGCTCCTGAAAAACACCGTCCCCTCCTCCATTTATTCGCTTCATCCCCTCCTGTTTCCAAAAGCGAGGGGAGACATTTCCAGGGCCTAATCCATCACAGAGCTGACTGCTGTCAGTAGTGAATGTCACTGCGAAAGGAAAACCTGCTGCCCCACTCAATACAATAGGAAGCGTCTTCTTTATCAGAGCGTGAACCCCGACGTCTCGCGGGTTCTGGTTGCCCCCGACTTCAATATTTGAACACTCTCTTGACACCCCCCGCCCCCCCTTTCCCCGGCAGTGTTTGTACGATCTGCTTGAAGGCCTTAGCATTCGGACCTGGGCACAAAACTCGCCAAAGAAGCAGCAATACTTGAGCATCAGAATGTTCTGGAGCGGAGACAGCTGGCACCCCCCCCCCACCTCCCCATCCTGCTGGCGGGAGGGAAGCTTTGGCGCTGGACGGCTTCAGCAGACTGGAAGGCAAATCACATCACAGCCGCTGTCTGAACCATGCACGATAAGGCTTCATTACCATAAGTTTATTTTCCTCCTATTGAAACGGCTGCTAAAACAAAGGCCAGTTGATTATTTTTCCTTGATCAGTGTACCATTCAAGGCGCCGGATTTGAAAGGGGGGTACAGGACAATGAAACCCCCCTCCCAGGGAAAGAGAATGCTGACATGCATACGAGGCATACGAGGAGGGCCTGTCCGGTCCCCACAATGCACCCCGGAGACGGACGCACAAAAGAGCTGAATGTGACAGTTACGTTCCGTCCACTTCGCTGGCCAGGGTCTCCTGAGAGGCTGAGGCTGCCCGACTCCTCCAGATTCACAAAAGGCTCCTTGGCTGGTCGGAGCATTGTTGTGAATATTTTGACAGGTCTGACACGTTTGATAGAGCTCTCGCCAAGCACTGGGAATAAACCAGTTCAAGTGGGCAGATTCTCTCCGTTGATTTCGGTGTGGCCCCCGGATGCTTCTTCTCCTTACTGATTACCGACATTAAGCGGGAGTTTTTCGCCAGAGCGAACAAGCAAACACGTCCTATTCATCTCTCGCTGAGGACAAGTGGAGATGCGCCTGTTTAACCTCTAAACGCTGGTGCGATGTCCTCAGGACTGATTGGCTGGATGAAGGAGTTCTGATTGGGGTTAAATTTAAGAAACGACACAGTAATTTGAGGCCTGATTGGCCAGGGTGGGAATTATAGCAAAGGGCAAAGGGAACCGGAGAGCAGGGAAGAGTTTTTGTTGCTAACATAGGCATACCAAATGGAAACGGTCAGGTAGACGATGCCACTGAGATGTTTACCGGGAGTCCGTCACTTGTCTGATGTGTTCCATTATCTTTGGAACACATCCGATCTTGTCTTTTATGTCTATCATAAACAGGGATTAGCGTTTGATGTGGAACTGTCTTTGAATGGAAAGGCAGCTGTAATAGTAAGCGGCCTGCAGAACAAAAGATTGCAAGGGGCTTTTTGCTCCATAATTTGATTTTTAAAGACTCTTACTGTACCTTTGTCCAATGTGCCCAGTTTTGTTGCAGGGGATGGGGGGTGGGGTGGGGTGGGTGCGGTTAGAGATTAGTTTAGAGAATGCTGTTGGTGATAAAGCCGATTAGTTGTTGAAAGAGTTGAAAAAGGGCCAACTATGATTTCCTCTTTAGAGAATTGAATAAATCGAATGTTTAGCCTAAAATGCAGTCAGACAAGCAAAGGTTTGTATTTGTAGTTTCGCAAGAATGTTATGGCTAGTTAAAGAAATGTTTTTTATTATATTGAAGACATGTAAACCTCTATTCTTTACAGTCTTTTATTTTCAAATCTCAGTACCTAACTGTAGGTCACTGTGGACATATTTCAGTTCAGATTACCAAATTTGGCTTGTGGTCTTTTACTGCCATCTGTTGGAAGTATTTAATTACAACATTATTCAAACTTTAGGGCACAGGACCTTTTAGCCCCCGGTGTCACCTATTAATGACACCTATTAATCACCTATTAATGACAAGTCGCTTACGAGACCGAATGCCAGATGTTCACATCATCCAGGCTCTTGCCTTGCAGAGTGGACAACGTATTATGTCCTATCTGTATTGCCTGTAACAATGCATTTACAAACTATCAGCAATAATAGACTGTCATATGCCTTATACCAAAACATGTTTTGCAGTAAAATGAGAAATGTATTTTTTTATTAATAATTGGTGAATATTTAAAAGTTGTGCTTGAATTATTCCTTAAGCAGCATATGATCTTGGCTACAATTCTTCACTAGTTGATCTGATGTTTCTTTATTCATTTAGGTATAGATACATACACACACACACACACACACACACACACACACACACACACACACACACACACACACACACACACACACACACACAAGGCTAAATGGATGTGGAGCAAGAACAGAAGACTTCAGGATGTCGACAGCCGCATTCAGTGGTCGGCTACACATTCTTTGTGTGGACAGAGATCATGGTTGGGGACATCATCTTGAAGTGCTTATTTTTCTTTATTGGCTGGCACACGGGATGTCCTACCGTGTCCCAGCATGGGCTTTTTGATGTACCCAAATAAACAGTGTCGGTGGTGGTGCAAAAAATTCCCAGGGAGATCTGCAAGGAAGGTAATTTTTTTCCCCTCATCTAATCATCCTTGAGGCAGTTGGCCGAGGATTTGGAAGACTGGCACAACATAGAGCATTTGATAATGTTGTATGGGCCATAGATGGCTGTCACATCAGGATCAAACCACCCAAACACAAACAGGCAGATTATTTGAATTACAAGCAATGTCATTATACTCAACTCCATGCCATCTGCAACTCCTCTGGAAGATTGATGTACATTTTTGATGGATATGTAGGTTATGTTCATGACACCCATATTTTAATAAACAGCCCAGTTTATGTTGATGCCTATGTTGATGTGGAGCCCCAACCTGAAAACCTTGGTCCTCCTCCCTCCCTTGACATCTGTGAAAGACCACCTTCAGCTGCCACTGTTTGACCACGACGATGCCTTTAGCTTAATGTTTATACCCTGTCATGCAGATATCACAAATATGTTTTATTGCTATATACGTTTTCTGTTTAACATATTGGTCTGACTCATTTTTGTGCTCAGGGATACATGACGGTACTGCCTTGAGTAATTCTTATTTAAAGTGCATCTTGCTGATACTAGACTGGCATCTTCATAAACTAATGCTCTACATATGGAAGTTGTTTCATCCATCATGTTACAAATCTATTCCATTAAAAAAACACTGCACAGAGACAGAGCATGTGTTGTGTGACAGATTTATTTTGTATAAGGAAACGTAAAAGAAAAAACAAACTCTACTGTTTCTCAGTAAGACTGTAATCATGGTATGCTATTGCTCCTGTAATTTCTTCTCTTTCTCATCCTCTTTATTTTCTTCGATCTCTTTCAACCTTTTTTCTTGCCGCTCAGAATAATCTTTGAGAAACCACTTCTTTCTTTTTCTTGTTCTTGGGGTTGTCAGAGCAATGGACAACTCTGGAGTAGAGGGAGCAGAGCTGGTGGATGTGAAGGGCCTCTGTCTGCTCTGGGGGCAGGATAGTGATGTTCTGCATGCTGGACTCCCAGCGAGAAGGTCGTGGGTTTGACCCCCAGAGTTGGCCTACCTGTAAGCATCCTTGAGCAAGATGCCTAACCCCTCGTGCTCCATGCGCTGTAATTGTGAGTTTCTTTGGATAAAAGCATCTGCTAAATTACCTAATTGTAATTGCTCTGGGTCTGAGTCCCTCTGCCTCAAAGCCTCATGCATGAGCTGGAAATGAGGCCAATTTGTACCTATCACCTGCCCAGTTTATTTGCCTGTGACTAGGCTACTGAATGAAGATGGCAAACAGACAGGGGATCACGTGAACGTTGATTGGCCTAAGAGTCATGGCTCTTGATAGGATATTGATTGTTTTTTTTCTCTTGAGATTTGTTTTGTGCGGAAATAGGACAACATTACAAGCCTTTCCAAATAATGCGGTGATTGGCTGAATATGCGTGAATTATTGCAATCGCAACATCCTGTAGGGACTGCATGTTTGATGAACTGCTGTTTGTTGATCACTCCCTGTTTGTGACATTACAGTGTTAATACATTTTAGCAAACTACCAAAAGTCGGGATAGCCATGAATATACTGTATATGAATCATTTGACTAAAAAAACAATTGTACAAACGTGGAATAAATAATCACAACAGCGAGTACAATTACAATTACAATTAGGTCATTTAGCAGACGCTTTTATCCAAAGCGACTTACAATTACATTGTAAGGAGTCCAACTGGGAGGCTGGGAGTCCAACACCTAGGCCCCTAGTAGCGAGATGGTGTCACTTAACAGATAAACTTCCTTGCGGATTTCTTCCCTGCCATGCTTGGTTTGTGTACAATTTGTGGGGGGCAGGACAAACAAGTTTACATCACCAGTTTCGCTACTAATTATGGGCAAGTCCCACAGGAAAGACTATTATGCGGAAAGGGCGCATAATAGCATTGAAAAGTCCACATTTATGCACTTGACGATTTGACAGTGGGATAGCCCTGAGCCCTCACGCGCCTCAAAGACCACATAGGCCTACAGTCAGTATTTCATATGCAATGTCATGGTTTTACATGTATTGGTACTTGAGCAGATTTGCTTTGATTTTCAAGAAGGTATTTCTCATTCACACATTTCAGAAGGCGTCTAATAACTATATTTAAATAGGATACAAGATATTTGTGTTGAAAAATACAAAATCATCTTCTGTGAAGTGCTTCCGCTGAAAATCAGTGGGAAAGACAGAGAAGGGAAACCAGGCCTTAGCTTCCTGCCAAAAGTGATCCGATGGTGCCGACCAAATTAGGTAATTCGAGGCAACCAAATAAACAAAACCTATTTTTTTTCCATATTTTTTCTCTTAATGTAACTTGTAAGCAAATCTTGAGAACACTGATTATAGAGGTAAAATATAAAATCAGCAACTAATAATATAGGGTGTAGAAATTGTTGCACTGCTCTCTACTGGCAGAAATTTGCCCACACTCTTCAGACATAAAGCTCTTTGATTTCTTGTTTTCTGTTCTAAAGTGCAGATTCAATGAGATAACGAAGAAGTTAAGATATATTTCACACGCACATTGGGGACAAGTGCAACAGGGATTTGTATTGTGTTGTTAAAATATTCTTCATGTCTGTAAATATGTGTGAATATGTGTAAATTATGAAAATGTATTTACTGTAATGTTTGAATTAGTGGAAAAATGTTTCTCCTTCCCTTTTTTTCATGCGACAGTTGTGACACTGACAGACTCTCCCTATGTGGCTGGACACAGAGTGGACAAAACCATCAATACCAATTGTTTTATTGCCATTGTGCATGAAGGTTGACACTGCAGGTTACACGGAGCCGGACGTGGGTTGACACTCTTGACCTGCCAGCAATGTGCTCTGTTCACTCTACTGCTGGTTTCTGTTCAGGTTGATGGCTTTAGCAACCCACACACACACACACACGCGCACACGCACTCCTTACTCCATGCCAAAGGAACAGCAAGACATAGGACGGACGTGAGCTGACGACAACACTTTGATCTATTATTGCACACATCTAGTTCACCGGTGCCTTGTGTACGTAGGCCACTGGATAAGCTTTTATCTCTTGATAAGGTGCTGAAATGCAATAAGAAAACCACACAACATTGCATTGATCCTCTTTTTAAAGCCACATATATACAAAAATCTGGAAACGGAGCATCAATGCAGGGGATTCCACAAGCACACGACATATCAAAATAAACCTATTGATTATGTTCATCTCTTGATTTAAATGTTCTGAATGAAGGAGATTGTGGGTAATTTTACACAAGGGTGGTGTGACGCTGAATTAACATGGTTGTGCCGCCAATAGTGGACACTTCAGACACAGTAACATGAGCGGTTGGTAGCAGGTTTGCATGGCATCGACGGCCTGCAAAGCACCACCAACAATGACATAACGGACAGTGAGAAAGAAACAAGCCGCTGATACCTTCATATATCTGAAACCACCACATCTCCTGGTAGCAGGTCTTTAAATGCCAATGGATTAAAAGTCTTGTGACAGTGACATTTTCAAAAAGGAATTAATGAGTATATATTTATGAATTTAGGTGCTAAGATCTCATGGAATGCATTAATAAAATAGCACAGATCATCTGTTTTTAATCTGCAATATCAGAACAGTCTAAGTTTGGACATCACCTGAATAGAACCAAATGCTTTTCAAAGTGGCATCTGACGGTACTGCAGGGCTGAGAAAGGGGCATTGTGACCATATTCTAGACCCACAGCACACATTATTAAACCCAAATTCATACTGGCCAGAAGAAACAGGTTCAGAAGTATTAACCATGTATGTGCTTCAAATGTGAGGGATAGGGACAATTAGTTTTACAGTAAAAACAAATGATTATGTTTTTACAATTTTCCGGACTGAGACGCTCGTGTGAAAGAGGGCCACACAGTTCCGGCTAACCTGACAAAGCTCCTAGCAAGGATCGGAAAACATTGCTATTGTTAAGAAAAAGTCTATATAGAGCATTTCAGCGTGCAGGCCTATCATTTGATCTTGTCATATCAATCATTCGTTATTTTTTAAATACAGAGCAGAAAAGTTATGTCACCTTGTTTCATGGACATGTGTGGAGCCAATACATAGTGCTTCTAATTGTTAATTAGACAATAATTCATTTTTCCCTCCCTGCATCTGGCTTGGACAGAAAACATCAGTCACAGTCACGCAACCACAGTTTCAGGTGTGATCTCTCACAGTGTGCCTGGTCCATACTCTTTACTCACCACTAGGGGTGACAACACAACATCCAATAAACCTATCCTTTGCATGTAGCAAGCGAGAGCTAGAATTTCGAGAATAACATGGAATGTTTTGGGAACATCCTAAATGAGGCAACTGGAGTTTATGAGTGAGCACTACTTGAAAATTTTCCGATCGATATTTGTATGGACATACACTCCTAATTACCTGAGTTAAGACTCTGGGTGAAATACCTGAAGCTGTCTTTTCCTTTGCCCAAATCGGTTATCATTGCATTTTTCAGAGAGAGAGAGAGAGAGAGAGAGAGAGAGAGAGAGAGAGAGAGAGAGAGAGAGAGAGAGAGAGAGAGAGAGAGAACGTTCATCGTGATCGTGTAAACATAATCCTGAATCGTGCAGCTGTTAGGTACGTCACGCAGCGATACACAGTTTTTGATTATTATTTTTTTTTTAAACAGGCATTTTCCTCCTTTCTTTTTCATAGAGATATATTTGTATATATGTAGAGAGCTTATTCATACTGTGAATGTGGAAACGGAACACAACACATAATTTAATCATAAACATACTACCAGTTTAAAATGCATGCCCCTCCCCCCCCCCCCCCTCCATTCCGTCCACAGTGGTCCGTTCCTTGCCACGTTTCTAGAACCTCTTAAGCCGGCGGGGCTGGCTGAGAACAGTGCTTAGCTAAGAT
Organism: Percopsis transmontana; assembly: GCA_025447815.1. Taxonomy (NCBI): domain Eukaryota; kingdom Metazoa; phylum Chordata; class Actinopteri; order Percopsiformes; family Percopsidae; genus Percopsis; species Percopsis transmontana. The sequence continues at coordinate 1,769 of JAOEHI010021874.1, read as the reverse complement.
GCTGGACAAGACAGTAGGGTGGCTGTACATGTCGCTGTAGTCGTAGTGGCTTGTTATGATGTCATGCAGAGAGAGTGCCAGTGGGGTGGGGAGGGGTGGGATGGGGGAGAAGGGAGGCTGGGAAGGGGCATGGGGTTCTGTAGGTGACTTGTGGGCGGTGGTGGCTAGCGCTGGCGGCGGGGCAGAGACCAGCTCTGCACTGGTCTAGCTGGCGGCCAGGCTGTCTGTCTGGGAGGCCGCAGCCACTGAAGCCTGGGGGGACGGGGGTGTGGGCGAGCCGGGGGCGTCGTCCGTGCCGGTGGGGCCGCTGCAGGGCGAGCTGGGGCCTGCCTCAGCGGCGAGGGGCAGGGCACCGGGCAGTTTGACGGGGCAGAAGGCCGAGCCTGTTGGGATGAAGTTCACCTTGTTCTTGTCTGGGCAGGAAATGAGAGGGGCTGCAGCTGCGGTGGTTTGTCTTGAGCTGAAACGCGCACACACACACACACACACACACACACACACGCGCGTCAGTGCCAGGCCCTTCCGCTGCCTTGCAGGAACCTACACATTCGTTGTGATAGATATCCGCACCTCATCTCCTCAAAGGCTTTAATCTTCTCACAGCCCTCTGGAGGCTCTCGCTTGAACATGTAGCTGTTATTGGGTTTGGGCGACGAGGCAAACTTGGGCAGGGGGGAGCTGCTTCCGCTGTCTGGCGGACAGAGAGAGAGAGAGAGACACTGGCCTTAGATTCAGAACTGAACTGGGCTGAAGACTTTGGTAGTCAGCAGCACAATGCAGACAAAGGCGTGTGTGTTTTTATATTTCTGTGCTGGGCATGTAGACCTGACAGATGGGATCTTGGCAGGCTTAATGCGCTGAGAAACAACGCTCGCAGAGGAGATGCCAAACAGAGCTCTATCTTGCACATCACTTCCTATCCTCTCTACAGTGAGATTCTGCAGCTATGGATCCACTAAAGATAGTACACTAAAGATAGCGCGCTAGGAACCAAGCCCGGCAGCAGAATACCCAGTTTTCCCCTCACAGAAGGTTCTGGAGAAAACAAAAATGCTTGCCAGCGTACAGATTTAGTTTTTGTGCCCAAGAAACTACTGGCTAGACTAGACACATTTATGTATGTGTTATTTTCAACAGAAAAGATACACGCCTTGATTGTGTTAAGACGCCCCCCGGAAAATAAACATTTTGTAAATGTTTCTAACTCTGGTTTCCACCACGAGTTGAATCAAGGATCCTTTTAAAGATTCAGCTTATCTGTGTTCGTTAACAATGTTTTCAGATGTTTTGGGTTACTGTAAATGCTCCCTAATGTATCTTTAATTGTATTGTTCTATTGCTTTTAACTATTCTGCCATAGCTCCGTTTTTAAAAGGAGCTCTATAGATAAAGTGTATTACTATGAATCATCCATCTAGCTGTGTGTTTTTCTAGCTACCTTTGTCTCGGTCGTACAGCAGCTCGTCTGTGGAGTAGGGGCTGCCATCGTGGGAGCCGGGGGGGCAGGCGGGGGAGGGGCAGGGCGACAGGCTGGAGCAGCTGCTGGAGCGACCTGGCGCTGAAGGGGTCTGGGTGTCCACGCTGCGAGTGCTGCTGCTACGCTGCTGGGGCGGGAAGGGAGCACGGCGCCCATCCGGCACCTCCAGAGCCTGCTGGTCAGGGGAGGAGAGGAGAGGGGAGGAGTGGAGAGGGGAGGAGTGGAGAGGGGAGGAGAGGAGAGGAGAGGAGAGGGGAGGGGAGGGGAGGGGAGGGGAGGACAGGACAGGAGA
>JAOEHI010021864.1:15038-27408 GCA_025447815.1 Percopsis transmontana | reverse complement strand
CTGAGCCTGGGAGACAGAGAGAGAGAAAGAGAGAGAGAGAGAGAGAGAGAGAGAGAGAGAGAGAGGGGCTTAATAAAGGGTGTTTTACCTTGGGAGAAGAGAGAAGTAGTTAAGTGAATAGAAGTTTTATAGAATAAAAGTTGATACTTCACTATGACCATATATGGATTTCAGGAGTCTCACCACACCGTTCTAGTCATAATACACAACACATTAAATGTAACCTGCAGGTGGTACCCTGACCAGCAGAGGGCAGCCTTTACCTCGCCGGAAGCGCTGAAGGCCTTCTTGAAGCAGCTGAGAGCCTCATCCCTCTGGCCCCCCTGCAGGGCAACATGACCGCCCGCCGTCTGCTCCTCGATGGCGGCCCGGAGCTCCGCCACCTCCGGCTCCCCTGTCCTCCTCTTCACCTCCTTCCTCCTCCTTCTCCTCCCCTCCCCTGGGGGAGGGGAGCCGTCAGATGCCATTATGGACCTCCAGGGGACAGCTGCCTGGAGCCATTATGCGATGGAACACGATAAAGACACATAGAGAGAGAGAGATGGAGAGAGAGAGGGAGGGAGGGAGGCTGCGGTAGGTAGGACAAGAGAGGGAGGAACACATAAAGAGACATATATTCACTTCATTGCGTGCTTATTGATCAGTGGAGGCAGACATGTGCACACACCACTCACACACACTAAAGCATGCAGGTGTGCTAAAAGCAGTCCCTCAACAGAAGCCAAAGGCTCTCTGCTGCTTAGGTGTTATGCATGAAGCCTACACCCAGGGCAGCTTATGAAAGAAAGAAAGAGAAAGACAGAGCTGGGAGTTCATACTTTCAGGTCAAAATGGATTATGTACTTCCTTGTTCGTGGTCTCCGCAGGTCCACACAACGTGGATGTATTGTAAGTGTCTGTGTACATTCTGGTCATTCGATTTTCTTTTTAAAAACAGAAATACAAAAAAAGAAATCCTTCTTCTTTTTAATTTTCATGAATTTTTGTTTTATGTCATATAGCCTATATACACCGCCTGCCCCACGCGTCAACGCTTTGCGGCTTCAACCGTCCGCCGGCTGCCGCGCCGGAGGAGGGCAGAGAGACAAGTTCGATCGACTATTCAAAAGGGCCGTGAAGTCCCCGGCGGGGCCCTTTCGAAGACCGCAGTCGCTAATAACCATCCGAACGGTATAGCGACGGGCGGTGTGTAGGATGGACAGGGATGCAAATTAAAAACAGATTCAACAGATTCAGCAAAAAAATTGCTTTTTTCTGTTTTTGTTTTGACTTAAACGAATACCCAGCTATTTTCTGTTTTACAAAGGATACAAGTAAAAAGTTTTCAAGTTTTATCCACGTTTTACCGTGTTATCTGATGCTGTGTGGAATCTCTATACGCCAATACTGACATCTGGTGGCCCAGACGCAGATTTTCCATAGAATGTCATCTCATGGTGTCTTCTCCAAATAAATATTTCATTATTATTGTGTATCTTGCTCATAGTAGTAATAGTACAGGCTACTAGTATTATTCTGTATAAAAAAGTGAAAAGGTCCACTATCGTAATAAACCTTTGTTCATGACATGACACCTACAGGAGGTCCACAGCTCATTTAGACCAGCAATAACATCCAGGCAACCTAACAACAATGTTCTAGTCCTAATAAATGTCACACTCACGTTTTAGATGAACAGCCATCTATGGTGTTAGTTAGATAGCATATCTCCATCACATCAAAGCTTAAGCACTTTATCTCACTGATCTTAGGTCTATTTTCAATGTTTTGTGGTTATTTGAGAAAGGTGAGCAAGCTAACAACCAGCAGGTGTAGGTAAGTGTAAGTGTAGTTCTACTTGGTTGCTATGGTAACATCAAAGTAAATCTAATTCAACATACCAGAAAATAATACAATAAAATATGATAGAGTACAATAATACACGCATTGCATTTATTTAGACATATTTATACATTTATTTATACATATACGTATATACCGTTGTGACTTTTGATCGCGCTTGTTAATAGGAACTACAGATACCAAGATGCACAGCGTCAATCTGTCATCGGAAGAACGGATGTTGCTCCAGCCAATAAGAAGCCGGCGGGACATTCAATTTCAACTAACATTGTAGCTGAGATTAATGTTTACCATTGACCTTTCAATCGACAGACATACAGTACACGCCTTTAGTTATATAGTTTGGTTACTTAGGTATTTGTTAAGTTACGGTATTTGTTAACACGGATATATCGGTGGCAGCACTACATTGTGACAGAGGAAATGGGCGATACCGGAGGACAAACGCGCTGTAAGTTCTATAAAATAAATGATATATTTAGTTTTGTGTGAGTTAAAAGGATCAAGTAGTAATTTAATTCTGTCCGGTTGGGTTTGCAGATGAGCGCCTGACAGCTGATGAGATGGACGAGCAACGTGTCCAAAACGTGGCTTATCAATACCTGTGCAGGCTAGAGGAAGCCAAACGGTCTGTGCTTATTGTCTATCATAAATAACGTTACTGCTGTGAACTGTTAGTTAATATTTGATTAGCGATGGAATAGCGTGGTAAATGTTAATATTCGCAGTAATAACATAATATTCGCAGGGAGTAATGTAATGACTCGTAATCAACAATTGCTCCTATAAGAGCTCTTCGTTTAGCCCCACATATAAGTAATGGTTATCAGACTAATTTCTCTATGTGTGTGTGTGTGTACGTTGTACGTGTGATTGTTTATTAGGTGGATGGAGGCATGTCTAGGGGAGGACCTGCCCGCCCCTACAGAGCTGGAGGAGGCACTGAGGAATGGGGTGTTTCTGGCCAAACTGGGCAACTGCTTCGCCCCCAACACCGTCCCACTAAAGAAGATCTATGACCTGGACCAACAACGATACAAGGTCAGGTCCCCAGCCATGGTCAGATTGACAACTGTAGTCTTGTATCTCATTGGTCAATTTATCATATTTACTGTATCTAGCTGTCACACACATCTGTCCCCTGTGCGATATTGCCTGTTTTGCATTTATATCACTGTGATGGAGTGTAGTGAAATCTTGATAGACTGTGTGTTTGCACTGACCAGCAACACACATTTCATTCGATAGTCTGGTGTTGTGTGGGGAAAAGAAGTATGTGTTTTTACATGCATTATAACAATGGTAGATATTTTGTCCTTTTAATTTCTCTGAATGTGGAATTTGACAAAAACGGAGCAGTTTTGTGTTTGGGCAGCCGTGTAGTGGAATGTGGTCCTATAAGCACAATATAAATACTGTGTTCTCCATAGTGGCGAAACGTTTAGTCTGCTGTTTAATCTGTTGTTTAATCTGTAATCCAATGGACAATGATATATCCACAGGCCCTGGGATTACAGTTCCGCCACACAGATAACATCAACCACTGGCGCAACGCCATGGCGGAAGTCGGGCTACCAACGGTAAAGTACGATTGAAGATTGACAGTGATCTATAAAATTGAGCAAAAATTCTCATTCATTTGGCAGACCCTTTTATCCAGAGCAATTTACAATTACACTCTGTTATTTCATGGAACAGATAGGGGTTAGGCATCTTGCTCGAGGATGCTTACCCACGACCTTCTGGCTGGGAGTCCAACACCTAGACCACTAGACTATCCTGCCCCCGTTTTCATAACTGAATTAGTCAGTTATGTATTTAACATTGTTTTCAGTGTCAAAGGTTTTATAATGAAGGAAGGTTTCCTCTGTGGTTCTCAAGGCATGTTAGGTAGAATACATTAAAAATAATACACACGTTTACTGGGTGCAGGTTCTAATAGTGTTGTGCTGCTGTTTCAGATCTTCCACCCAGAAACCACAGATATCTACGACAGGAAGAACATGCCCAGGGCCGTCTACTGCATCCACGCGCTCAGGTCAGCTTCATCTCTCTGTGTGTCGTCTGCTAAATATCTGTCCTCTATCAGCCCTGTGTCTCATTATCCTCTCTCTCTCCTCCAGTCTCTACCTCTTTAGACTCGGCCTGGCTCCCCAGATCCATGACCTCTACGGGAAGGTGAACTTCACAGGTAAATATCCTGCTGCTCCACCTGTATGTGAAGAGTCAATAATGTCAGGCAGATATCAACCTACTGAAACTGTAAAGAAAAGGCTAGTTTCAGGGTGTTTGAAGACTGTGTGTCTTTTTCAGAGGAGGAAATCAACAACATGAAGCTAGAGCTGGATAAATACGGCATCCAGATGCCTGCCTTCAGTAAGATAGGAGGCATCCTAGCCAATGAGCTCTCAGTTGACGAGGCAGCTGGTAGGTAGAGCCACTCTCATTGGCTCAATCCCAGTTCAGATCAAACCTTACGTAATCACAGAGTAAAACCAAACTGAACATATCATTTGAATTGAATTGAATCGAACTGTGTGTGTGTCTGTGCGCGTGTGTGTGTGTGTGTGTGTGTGTGTGCGCGTGCTGCAGTGCACGCTGCGGTGATCGCCATCAACGAGGCGGTGGAGCGAGGGGACGTGAGGCTGACCGCCCAGGCCCTCAGGAACCCCAACGCCATGCTGTCTAACCTGCAGGGGGCACTGGTGGATGTGTACCAGGAGATGCTTCGGCAGGCACGCGAACAGAAGGCCGCGCTCGCTTCCAAGGTGGGCATCGCTGCGATCGGATTGGTCAGATAGTGGACCGATGGGGTTGGATAGCTGTTCCACCTCTAGCTGATGAACTCTGCTTTCTAACAGTTTGCTAAGCTAAACACATTACAGCCATACCGCTAGCTAGCACTTTGGTTACTGCAGTTATATCTATCTACAAAACGAATAATAACATGCTAGAAAAATGCCAAAAAGTAGTAACTAAACCCCTTGTTCTAGCGGAAGGGCCCTTCCGCCACTCGTACGGGAGGCTAGACTAGAGGAGAGTTACATGATGATGTAACATTATCTTGACATTACTTAGTAGCTAACTTAACTTCAGAGTGCAACTGCAACATGTGCTTACAGCACTTTTTGACAGTTAATGCAGTTTCTTCACACAGTTTTGTGAGAAATGTAACCCAATACACAGTACCCCATCATACACAGGTGTATTAGGGCCACACACAAAAAACACAGGAATTTTTTTTAATTTTTTTATTTTTGCATGGCCCCAATACTCTTCCGCACCATCACACTAAAGTTTTCACTAAAGTGTTTTCTGGGTTTCTCAACTTGCGTTCCTCCGCTGTAATTGTTCTACAGTGGTGTGGTGGTGATGATGTTGTAATTTCTGCCTGTCAGCAGTCGCGTCGTGGCCAGGAGAAGGACATTTACGAGGAATATTTGACACAGAAAGAGATTCAACACAACATCAACAAAGTCAACGGTAAATGCACCAAACAAAATATGTATAGTGTTTAATGCAGGAGGCCATAAAAATGTATTTCCATGTTTTCAACGTCAAATGGTTATTGATTTTATTAACTGACTGTCTATTGGCCCTTGTTATTTATGTTGCTTGCTTGCTTTCCATTACAGTTATAGCCTGTTTGCTCTGTGTGTGTCTGTATCTAAATGTAAAGAATCAACTTCACCGTTATTACATTGAGTGTGTGCACGTGTGTCTGTGTGTGCGTGCGTGTGGGTAGTGCGCGATGCAGTGGAGCAGGTGGACGAGGCGTTGGAGACTGGGGAGGAGCTCTCTCTGCTGTCCGCCCTGCAGCTCTCCTGTTTGGCCCTCAGGGGCCTCCGTCCTGACAATGGGCCCTGGTACTTGGCCGCTCTGAGCGCACGGCGAGAGGAGAAGGCCCTGGTATGTATTGCATGTGCGCACACAGACACACACACACAGAGAGAGAGACAAGTGTTTGATTGGCTGTTTTCAGGAGCTCGGGTGTGTGGACCCGCTGGAAACAGGCGAGCTGCAGGAGGGCGTGGCTGCGGCCAACCAGGAAGCGAAGCAATCCAGAAACAGTAGGTCACTTCCTGTTTTCTAACGGCGTCTTGGGCTCAGGCCAGCAACGCTTCTGTTGGACTGGAATGTGTCACATCCTCTGCAAACTCTTGACTCCTATAATATATATCAGCAGAGCTGCTGTAGTAAATAGATGTATTGTGTGTATATATATATATATATATATATATATATATATAAAGTATATATGTATACTTCTCACACTAAGCACTGCATCTAACTAAACGGTTTCTCAAGCGCACTCTCTCATTTCCACTGCTGTCTGTGGCCAATTCTCGCCACGTCCCGCGTGAGTTGGAGGCCTGGCCGGGCGAGTCACAGATTATCGTGGAGGAAGAGCTGCGCGTTCCACCGTGTTGTTACAAATCAAATGTTTGGCGACGATTTTTCAAGCGAGACGGACAATTTGACAAGACGCATGCGATTTACAAAATATGCCGTGCTGCTATATACAAGTATACAGGAAAATCAAGAAGAGACAGCATAAATGAGAGGCTTACTGAGTTGCAATGTTGCAAAAAAAAAGATGACACTTTTTTTGGTCATTTATGATTTTTCTGTTTTGTTTTAAAAACCAAAGCAATCAAAACAAAGTGTCTGTACAATATTGAATTGCATAGCATCATATTCTTTTGCCTTTCATCGTATCGCATTGAATCGCATTGTGTTGAATCGAATTGTGTCGAATCACACTGCAACGCATTAGGGGTGTATGGAACAACTAATAATAATTATTAGTTGTTCCATTTGTATCTTTGATGTATCGGATCGTTGGCAAGGCATTGAGATGTGTATCGCATCGGCCTAAGTGATGGAGATGCAAATCCCTAATATATGTGTGTGTGTGTGTGTGTGTGTGTGTGCGCAGTGCAGAGCGCCGTGCACTGCATCAACGAGGCTTTGCGCGGGGGAGAACCGAGGCAGACGCTTCGCTCTCTGCTGAACCCTGACGCCTCACTGCCCGACGTCTTCCCTTTCGCCGCTACGCTCTACCACACACAGCTGGCCCAACTGCAGCAGCAACACACACAGGTAACGCACGCTCGCACACTCGCTCTCTCTCGGAAAGGCTGCTTGATTTGGCCACCGGGGGGCTGACGTTTATAGTAAACGTCATTCTGTGTTCTTCCTTTCCACCACCAGGGGGAGCTGCAGCAGGAGGAGCTATACGTGGCCGTAGAGATGCTGTCTGCCGTCGCCCTTGTCAACCAGGCACTGGAGGTGAATGATCTCAGGGTGTTCTTCTCCACCCTGGTCAGCCCCTCCGTTGGCCTGGCCGACATCCAAGACCACCTTCTGACAAGGTCTGACCCCTTCCCCCATAGCTCCCTTTGGGCTGTTTTGAGCAGAACATAATGTGACGATGTTTCTGAACGTTGACTGACGGCCACATGTGATATCTGAGCCTGCCTGTGTGCTCGCTGTGTGCTCAGGTACTCTGAGAAGCTGTGTGAGGTGAAGAGACAGGCGGGCAGAGATCTGCTGACCTGGAACCAGCTGCAGGCGGGAGTGTCCTCGGTCAACGCCTCCGACCGGGAGGAACACGACCGTACGTTGGAGCTAGCGTTGAAGCTGTGTTTTAGAGCTGTTTAAAGCATGAATAATGTATACATGATTCAATTATATTCTTTACTTTTAGTTGAAATGTTCTGTTTATTTTCCTTGTGCTTTTTAACAAAAAAAAAAAACTACTGTAGCCTCCTCGCCTGCCAGTAAACAGGGCGATTAGCTTTGTAGACATGTTAGAAATGCTATTTTGACAAACGGTTGACGTGAACACCGGATGAACATTATCTGGTCCAGTACCTATGTCGAACAAGGTTTTAGCTTATGGGGGTCGTCAGTGGGAGGTAAGGAAGCTACAGAATCAGGTTCAGCAAAAGACCGGGCGACAGGGTTTTGGCCACAGACCGCTCAGAGTGCCCATGCTAACCCATTATGACCACGCAGGTGGTCATAATGTTTTGGCTCAACAGTGTATACTTCACAACGACGTGCTGTGAAACATCAAATCCACATTGTGTCAATAATATGCCCAGTCTACTACCTGTATGTTGTTATTACATATATTTATAAAGGGAATATTTCCCCCCACCTTCCCCCAGAGATCCTGGCCATCGCACTGATAAACCAGGCCCTGTCCAAAAATGACCACAAGCAGACCCTTGCGGCACTGCTGATGCCCTCTAGTGGCCTGGAGGAGGTGGTGCCAGCCAACGCCCTGCGGTACCACAATGTCCTCAATGTGGCCAGGAAGCAGAAGGCTCAGGTGGGTTTACTTAGACAGGGAATTTAACCCTTAACCCTGGCGGTACTTGTGCCTCGCCCTGCACAGGGAATAGAACTGTTTTTGAGTGTTTCTGCTCACTGTCCAATCGCAGGTAAGCCGCGACCCAGGAGCCGAGCTGTGGTTGGCCGACATCCAGGACGCAGTGAGAAGAGCCAATCAGCAAACGAAAGACGCCCTGAAGAGTGAGTACACGGTTTTCTACAATTTTACGATTTGCTTGCTCAAGGGTATCTGGGCAGTTTGACATACACCAATCTTATTTATTTTATTATTTATTGTTGTAACATCATGGTTAAGTGATCTTTTTAATCTGGGTTTACTGAATGCTGAAGGTCAACAAAGCTGTCTTAATTTTCATCACAAAGTGTGTGTGTGTGTGTGTGTGTGTGTGTGTGTGTGTGTGTGTGTGTGTGTGTGTGTGTGTGTGTGTGTGTGTGTCATAGGAGCACTGGGGCTAGCTGCAGTGAACCAGGCCGTCAGGGAGGGGGTGGTCTCTCAGACCCTGCGAGTCCTGCGTCTGCCAGAGGTGGCGCTGCAGCGCGTTGTGGAGCGATGTGCTGCAGAATACCAGGCTGGGCTCAGAGAGCGGCTGTCCGTGAAGACACGCAGAGGTCTGTACACAGTGGCTGTTTCTCAACGTCAAGGATGCTTCCTTGGTAGGACGGGTCTTTCCAAGTGGGGTCCTTCAGAGCAGTGGTTTTTAACTGGTCTGACCTCAGGAACCACATTTGTCCTTGGTCATTAAGTCACAACCCAAAAAGTATTTCATTTCCCGAATCGTTATAATTAGTGCAGTAATGCACAATGTTCAAAACACCTATGCACCTTTTTTTTATTATTTTTATATTTTATTTTATTTTATTTTTATTTATTTTTTAATAAAAGTGCACCATCGGAAGTTCTGTAAACTTGTATAAATATATATAGAAGTTCAATTTTTTTTTTTTTGACGGAGCTAAAGCACATGTCTGCGACCCACTTTTGGGCCGGGACCCACCATCAGTGGTAGCATCAGGGATCAGAGACAAAATGATTATAGAGCCCTAGATATAATCCACCTGAATTCCTGTAACAATCCTGTTAAAGTGTAAAATAAGTGTAGCGCCCACAGCCTCTGATCTAACGTGTGTGTGTGTGTGTGTGTGTGTCAGGAGACAACAGGAGTCCCTGGGTTCAAATCCAGGAGGACAAGGCCTGTTACTACTTCCACCTGTCCAGACTGGAGGGTTTCTGGGAGAAACCGGAAGGTTTCGTCCCCAACAACGTGTTCCTTGACCAGAGGGACATTCAGGTCAGCTGCTCTGCTTCCTGTCCTAATTTAGGCCCATTAGAGGCGTCAGCTTGTGTAGTAGGAACATAAAATGGGGGCAGGATGGCCTGGGTGTTCGACTCCCAGCCGGAAGAGGCCTAACCCCTGCCTGCTCCTTGTAGTACTTGTACTCGCAGTAAGTGGCTTTGGATGAGAGTGTCCTCTGAATGTCCTGTGATTGTAGTGCTACTCATGGTCGGTACATCCCAGTGTGTCTAATGGAGCTTGTGCTGTGCGTTAGGAGGTAGTGAGCAGCGTCACGGGGGCCCACAGCAGGGAGGTGCAGTGGAGGGCCAGCGAGCCCATGGTGCTCCGTCTTCAGGCCCGGAGCCGCGGCTTCCTCCTCCGCCAGAGGCTGGGGGCGTGGCTGCACATCCTGCACACACAGCTGCCCGCGGCCCTCACCATCCAGGTAGGATGGCCCGAGAGGAGAAGGAGAGTAGGGGCACGGCACCCATGCCACGCCGTATTGACTAGGCTACATAACGTGTGTAATGACTTGAGCGGACGGTCATGGGTTTGAGCCCCGGAGTGGCCTTACCTCTAAGTAGGGCTGGGGCGATTACGAAAATACGACTATTAGCGTGGTGTGAATCTATTTTTCATTTTAATTCTTCTTTATTAGAGGCATAACACCAGTGTGTCTTGCAAGAGGGAAAAATAGAAATTGTCCATGTTTGTCTGCAAAACAACAAATATATGTACAGTATATATTAGAGTTAATCTTAGATTTCTTTGCATGTGTGTACATGTCTATAGTCTCACTGGCGTAGGTTTGTCCAGCAGAGGGCGTACAGAGAGCGAATCCAGTACCTCTACCAGAACTGGAGAGCCGTGGTGAAGGTACACACACACACACACACACACACACACACACAATCACAATTTGGTCTTTGTTACAAGAACTCAAGAGCTTTGTGTTACACTGTGTGTGTGTGTGTTCCTCTCAGATCCAGGCAACGATGAAGATGTGGCTGGCCAGGAAACGCTACCAAGCTCGTCTCCATTTCTTCAGAAGGAATGTAAGTGTGGGAATATTTTTTATTTTTGTAATTTTTATTTTTTTTCAATTGATTAACAGGTCATTTAGTATTTGAGTCACATTTTGACCCACATACACACACTAGATTATATACTTGGCTAAAGAAAATACACGAAAAGGCAGTATAGTGTATACTGGCAGTAGTCTGGATGACCAAGGATGAGAAATGTCCCTCTAGAAAACATGTGATGTCCCCATAATGCATCACTACAGTGTGGGTCTAAATTGTTGCATCTTGACTCGTGTCCTGCTACGGTCTTACCCAGCATTCACCACTTCTTTCTTTTCCCGGTTCCACAGGTGAGGGCCATCATAAAGATCCAGGCCTTCTTCAGAGCCAATCGGGCACGAGAGGAGTACAGGATGCTGGGTAAATGCTTTGTGTGATCCAATGTGGTGGGTGGGATATGAGTGTAGTGTGTCTAATAACCCCCCACCCCACCCCCACCCCAGTGCACTCCAGCACCCCCCCGCTGAGCGTGGTGCGGCGCTTCGCCCACCTGCTCGACATGGGCGACGAGGACATCCGCCAGGAGGGGGCGCTGCTGTGGCTCAGGGAGGAGGTGGTGCGCACCATCCGCTCCAACCAGCAGCTGGAGGCCGACCTGGACCTCATGGACCTGAAGATCGGCCTGCTGGTGCGGAACCGCGTCACCTTGCAGGTAACCGGCGGCAACCGGTAGTTCAAAACTACAACTACGGAAAGACACGTGGCCCAAAAAAAAACCCATCATAGCTGCAGCCTGTTATGGATGGTATGGGCCTGCTTTAGTGTTATCTCCCTCCCAGTGTCAGCAGACATTACAATACTGTGGTCAGGTCATTTAGCTTAGCAGACGCTTGACGTACAATGAGTTTCAGGGCATCGCTCTGCCCCGAAATACCTGTGTGTGTGTGTGTGTGTGTGTGTGTGTGTGTGTGTGTGTGTGTGTAGGAGGTGGTGTCTCACTGTAAGAAGCTGACCAAGAAGAACAGAGGGGAGTTGAGTGACAGGATGTCTGTGGAGAGATGTAAAGGCCTGAAGGCTCTCAGCAAGGAGCGCAGAGACAAGCTGGAGGCCTACCAGCACCTGTTCTACCTGCTGCAGGTACACACACACAGAGACAAGCTGGAGGCCTACCAGCACCTGTTCTACCTGCTGCAGGTACACACACACACACACACACAGAGACAAGCTGGAGGCCTACCAGCACCTGTTCTACCTGCTGCAGGTACACACAGAGACACACACACAGAGACAGATCAAACCACTGATACAGACTCTCACATACCTGGTATGGTGTCCTTCACTGTGAAGGGTTTATATTTTCATGATATTGATATTATAAGGACACAACTGGGTTCTATTATAAAGCTCTGAAATATAGAAACGGGTGATTTAGCTGTCGAGCTGGCGAGATGCAGACCTAGTGAGGGGATGGTGATTGATTGATAACACCACCGGCATATTTGTATTATATTTGTGACATGACTGTATGAAATAAATAGTAGTAGTTGTTTAACTATAAAGTGTAAGTGTGTGTGCGCCAGACCCAGCCCCTGTACCTGGCCCAGCTGGTGTCTCTGATGCCTCAGAGCAAGTCGACCCGCTTCATGGAGTCCCTGGTTCTGACCCTGTTCAACTACGGCTCTGACTGCAGAGAGGCCTTCCTGCTCCTGCAGCTGTTCACAGCCGCCCTGCGCTACGAAATCAGGTATGTAGTTTACAGCCAGACACACCAACAGACCATGGAGCCAGGCACACCAACAGACCATGGAGCCAGGCACACCAACAGACCATGGAGCCAGGCACACCAACAGACCATGGAGCCAGGCA
>JAOEHI010021854.1:0-27410 GCA_025447815.1 Percopsis transmontana | reverse complement strand
AGACAACACAGCCCTCAGGTTCATAGGAACACACAAACCTCTCCACCACGATAAGGTGATGGTTCCCCGGAGAGGTGTGTGTGTGTGTGTGTTACCCATCCATATATATTCAATGTAGATCTTAGTATGTGTTTGTTCATGCCTGTCTATTAAATTTGTATTGTATAAAGAATTATTGCTCTGTTGTTTTATTTACCAGACAACTAATCAATCCTCAGTGATAAATCTCACAATTCAGATTAAGACTGATTAAGATTTTTGACTGATGAATAAAAAAAATAAACAAATTCTATATTATCAAACATATAATTATATAAGAACTGGCTCATAGTTCAGACAGTCCCAGCATTTAGCAGATGCTTTTATCCAAAGCGACTTACAATTACATTGTTTTATTACATGGAGCAGGTAGCGGTTAGGCATCTTGCTCAAGGATGCTTACATGTAAGCTGACCCTGGGGCTCGAACCCACAACCTTACGGCTGGGAGTCCAATGTCCAGACCACTAGGCTATCCATCTTATTATCTATATACAATTTATGATCAAACATTGTTGAATATATAGCTGCAAGACAGCTCCTTGCACCTTAAAAACAGGGTGGTGCTCTGAGGTTTATTAAAAATAAAAATCATAATTATTAAAATGTTGATTCATTTTTAGACTAAATATTGTAGTGGAACTACCAGGCAACCCCCCCCCCCCCCTCTCTCCTCCCTCTCCTTCAAGGCAAGATAAGAGGGCTATCTTACAGGTCTACAAGAAGAACCGACACCAATACACAAAAGAACATTCTGACCTTTTTACACCTCAATTTTGCTAGAGCCTGGCACCTCTGGTCCCAGGAACGCCCAAAGATGGACTTTCCCTTATTATGGCAGTAAAACCCTTTTTTGTTCACTAAGAAAAACAATGAACTGACACCTTGAGTTAACACAAAGAGCCAGAACTCCAGGATGCCAATCTCCGAATATCACAACCTCATTCTCAAATCAAGGACATTCGTTCTTTGTTTCAAAATATGTTTTCCTGTCAACTATGTGAATGAATTTAATGAAATGCATTAATGTGTGACTGTGAATTGTCTGGAACACAAGACATTGTGTGATGTTCTCTCATTGTTATAGGAAGTGTTAACAATTAACAAGAAATAATTTAGATATACAGAAATATTAGTGATAGACAAGAATGTCTGATGTCTATGGATTGAAGAAATTGGGACTAAATGTGAATTTCATGTTTCTACCGCTAACAGTGACAGAATTCTGAAGGTTTATGCAGATGTGCCTTGTTTCCCTTGAAAAGTGATTTACAACCCCAGACACCTAAATACACACACACACACACACACACACCGTAAGCAAAATGCTGTTTAGAGGATTTGATTTTTACTAAACAATATCTGCCGTACACACACCAAGGTATTGTGTTCACTTGAATGTTATTTAATAAAGCACCCTTAGCAATGAGATATAATCCACACTTCCTTATATTTATGATTATGTAATTATATATGCACATTTGGGTAATCCATATATTACTGTACTTTGTACATGGCCTATTTATGGTCGCTTTGTTGGTGTACATCTGAAGTTAATGATTGCATTTGAATGTTGAATTTTGATGTTTGATGAATCTCTTTCCCTCTTCAGCCAAAAAAGACACGCCTTTGTTAAAGCTATTATAAAAACTAGATCCTCGGGAATTCCCTGTGTGATACGTTTTAGCATTTTTTTTGTGTCTTAAATAGTCTAATCAACATAGGCCAATCACCCAATAGCGACACTTGGGAAGCCCTTTTTTTATTAAATAACAACCAACTTTATAGACTAAATTCAACAGGCCTTTTGAGGTCCTTCTCTCTGTCAGACGAGTCATACCGGGGAGCGGATCGGACTGCTTATAACAGCTGGAGCATTACTCTGGACTCGCAATGCCGTCTGTGCACAAAGACGATGCTAAAAGACTATATAGACTACTCAGTCTTTGGGAAAATTCAATTATTAAACGCTACAGCGAGCCTTTAGGTGAAGATTATTAGAACTGTGTTGTTGCTACGACAGTAAACCCAGTCATAGGGCTTCAATCACATCGAAGAAGGAAGGAGATCCATTTTATTCGGCGGAAAAGCTAAAACTCCTCTGGGCTTTATCACCAATGAATATTTGCATCAGCTCGTCTGTCAAAAGACAGTGACCCAAGCCAGGTGAGCCCCATCGGAAGAGCAGAAGCAAGCAGGTGCCCAACCTTTGCCAAGCAGTGGGCGCTCCAGCGAACTTCCTCTGCCACGTGGCTGGGAAAACCCTTGCCAAAGCTGCGTCAGGACATCCCGGCTACATCACAGTGCCGTCAACCCAACCAATTGTAAAGTCATCTTTTATCGGCTCAGGTTTTGAGCTGCTGGTTGTAAAATAATAATAAGTGTTTTCCAAACTGTCTTTCTTCCTGTACGGTCCGGCCGTATCTCTTCCCCAGACCTAGGCCATTACGTAGGTTTCGCCTAGTGCCAGGGTAGATTGAGTCTGCTTGGTTGATCAGGTTTTACAATTCCATGTTGAACATGCAGCAATACAGTTGTTTTTATTGATTGAATACCAGGTTATTGAATCCTGGATCTGGTTTGCTACTGGTTTGTGGGATATGTGAAGCTGTGTTATTCATATGCCGATATAATCAGATTTTTGACTGTATGTAATCCTCACTGATTTTATGTAATACATTCGCGTTTGTATTTAAAGTAATCTACTCTGCTGTCGTATCACAGAACATGGTCAATCCTATGTGGCAAGAATTAATAACTTCCGATTATCGATTGATCACAAATATTGATCAGATTAAGTATGAAATATGAATTATTATTATTATAATTAATGATTAGTCTCCCAGGAGGATAAAAACTGGGTGGTGCTCCTAAGGCAGTCGAAACACTTCGTATAATAAGTATGGTGAAAACACTTCAGATGAACTTGAGCCTAATAAATATGTATGATTAAAGTAACCAGGTCTTTTGTCACTTCATGTAGAACTAATTCAAATTTAATGACAGCTTTTTATGGGGAGAAAATCTCACAGGGAACAAATCATCCAAATTTTAATAATAATTATACGGCCACGTTTATCACTTATGTTATGATAGTGTGAATGGATTTGCAAAGTGAATCGCTGATTATTGTTGGCCTGTGGCTTGTTTATATCTGCTCCTACGTATCATGAGGTGCATTGTGAAGCGAGCCGGAAGGCGCTATTAAGCTCTTTCAATATGTGGACATAATCTTCCTGGCATTTGAGAACATCTACTGTGTTGGCACTTAAAAGAAGTGTTGAGACCTCTAATGAGTCAGGGCCATTGTTTGAAATCCTCCACTCCTCATGAAAAGACAAATTAAAATGGATTGAGGTTATTCTAAAGTCTAAAACACAGTCTCATGTACGCACAGCAGAGAGGGATAAAACACTTGTATCTAACCCGTTTCCTGGAACAACTGAGACAGTCAGCACACCCCATTAAATACACGGTCTTCTTGGTAGCAGAGCCTGAATGGATTTCATAGATTTCCTCAGCCTGTCCCTAGGGATGGTGCCTGTGCCCAGACGTCCAGTAACATAGCATTGTGAAACACAGCCCTCTGTGTAATATTGCTCTAGGAACAAGTCAATATCACAGCACTGGCTGCCGAGAGCAGCATGGAGATGCTGTAATTGAGCCTATGTGTTCACTGTTGGAACATAACAGCAGAGGTTTAATCACCCAATTGACCTTTTTTGTTCATGTTATTCAACCAGTGATGGGCGTGAGGGAGGACCAAACTCTATAACAATACATCTCATTACCTTTACAGCTACTATCTAACATTTATTTTACATAAAAGACCATTTCTGTGCAATTTATGGCGGGTGGAGTTAATGCAATTATAATTCAGCCTACTGCCCATTCATCTGCCTTGCAATTCTGATTAAAATCTGGTGTCTAGGTGTGACATTCCTGAAAAAAGTTCTCAAACCTAAAACAAGAGTATTTGAAAACTGGAAAAAAACTTGAAAGTTGATTATTTTATCTTTAGGTTTGTATTGTTCTTTTCACGGTGTTGAAGAGATATCAGATATATTTTCTTTCTCCTCTTGAGGACACGTTGGACTAGCTTAATGCATGCTCACCCCCCCGGCCTACACATGGGCCTACATGTGTAGGCCGTGTCGCACATGCACAGTCGACGTGCACAGGTGCACATTATTTATATTTGCATAAATATTTCAGGAGGTAATGATGAATTATATTGGCACTGTTTTTTTTTTTAAATAGTTGTTTGGGCAACAATGGCGTTTATCTGATTGTAGCAGACACAATGTTCTCCATGGTTTTATTTCACAAGTAACGCTAAGTAGTTCCAATACATATGAATCAAACATTTAGGTCTTTAACACTGCCTATACATTAATTATGTAGGCTGTCCAGTTCAGTAGCGTCCTCCGCTGCGGTGTTCTGCCGTTCGCTTCCGCGTCTGTTCGCCTCTCCCATGGGTCTCGCCTAAGCTCCTTTCACTGTGGAGACAGGTGATAAATGATTGCCCACACCGGTCTCCTAATCCCCAAGCCCAGTGAACAACGCCTCCCCACAACCCCTCCTACACACAGATAGAGCTAAACCACGCCCACACCCCCACACTAATATTAGCTCGACGGACAATAGTTAGTAACGTTTGGGGGCGCCGTCAGGGATCACCTGGTTCCAATTATATCCTCGTCAAATGCACCTGTGGGGAGGGTATAAGTGCAGGGGGTTGGCGATGTCCGGGTGTCGGACATTGGTGACATAGTACTGTGAGTACTGTTCACCTCACTGGAGCAATAGATGGCGGCAGTAGATGGGACCCTACGTCGCTGTTTGTCCGCTCTAGGCACCGGTGTGGCGAGTGGAGATTTTCCACCATCTCCACCGGCACCAGGGCCCGGTTTGGTGAGCAGCACCCGGGTGGCTGCGCTGGACAAGTTTGACGGCTCACTCTGGACCCTCTGCGACTTCCTCCGGCAGTGCGACTGGCAGCGCTGTACCCAAGTACAGGGCAGCTCCCTGGTTGGTGTGACAGCTCCGGGCCACGTTCGGCTACGCGGCGAGGTACCTCAGTCATGGCGAGGTTCTGCTTGGCAAGAATGCTAAACCTCGTACCTGCTTATGCCACCAAAGCATTGACTTTTGTCAGATGCATGGAAGAAGAAAAAGGTCCGTTTTACTTTGATCTTTCTTCAGGGCTGTATTCCCCCACGAGCCAAGCACTTATTTCCAATGTCCCAATGTTGCCATCCACTTCACATTCCATGGTATCGGCTTTAGCACCAGCAGCAGCTTGTCGTGTAGGCCTATGCATGGCATCACAAAGTCCATTGTACAATGCAGCTGGTCCAAAAGGTACAGGTTGCGCAAAACAGCACTTAGATATAGATTTATATTTATTTTGTTTGTTAAAATAATATTTTTTGCATTATCCAGGTAGTCACTTTTTGATTCAACCCCCACTCGCCCATTGAGACTGACAGCTACTGTATATTTTCAGCAGAATACCTTTCATTTGAAGCACTTTGAGTTTGAAGCACTTCTCATCTGCCAGTTGTCTATATATGGACAGGTAACAGTCACATGCCTCCATTGTAAGGGCTGTCTGTGTGTCCGTCGTAATAGCAAACTTTTCAGCCTGGCTTCTAAACAATGTCATCATAGTGGCGTTCAACCTGCGCAGCAATCGTCCGTTATGGCACGGTATATTTAGGTTCAACAAATGCCATGAAATCTCAAAAGCACATCCTACCAAATTTATCAGCAGCATACTGCATTAAGAAAAGAAAAAATACAGAAAAAGAGATAAAATGAGAACTACTAATCCATTGTTAAAATTGCTATTTGAGATTTTTCACAAAGACGTTTCATGTAAAACCGAGCCCACAAAAGTGTAGGCCTATATATAGCTTATATTACGTCATTAATGATTGTTTTTGTGCAATTTTGCTGTCCTCTTCCCATTTATGAATATTTATTTTACTTTATGATTATTTTCCTATTTAAGACCCTTGTTTAATTCCATGTTTGTTTGTAAAATACATACTCTTAGAAACAAAAACAAAAAAGGATAAGACACTGAATTTGATTAACATGTGATTGGTCCAATTCATCAGTAGTCGATGTCAGGTGTTAATTACACTGAAGCAGCTCAGCTGTCTTCTTTCCACACTGCTCGTCTCATCCTGACTGTTCACTACCTCCTACTGCTCGTCTCCTCCAGTGTGTAGTGAGCAAGGGGAAAGATATAGGAAAATACCGGAGAATTGGTTTGGAACGCAGGGTCAGTTAAGACGATGATTTACTGCTCATTTACTCCTTCCTGTTTTTCTTGACAAATCCCAATGAACTCTTACCCAGTGCAGTTTAAGCTGCTATCCGTCATGTTATGGATAGTAGCTTCGCACTGTGTAATTTGGATTTTTATCTCAAGCCCTTAAGTATGATTGTTGTCTTCTGTCTTGATGTTTTACACTACATAAACATTAGGGCTTGGCAAAAAATAAATCGATACAGCTGAGTATGATATTTTTTCCAATATCAATTAAAATGTCCTTAAATTTCCCTCAAATCCTAAATTTCCCTCTGCTCCTTCAGGGCTAGTAGGCTAACTTTGCCTTCCGGCACCCGGCACGTCTGGGGATATAGGGCTAGTCTGTTTGTTGTGAGTTACTTCAACTCTGCTAGCCCTCTGGTGCCTTTCTTAAACTCTACTGAAACGAAAACTCCAAAAAGGCGCTACGTCATCGCCCCCAGGGCGCCTTTGATATAAGGCCTGCAAAACGAAACATTTGATCAAGGCTATCAAAGCAACACATTCAGCATGAGTTCTAAATCATAGAATAATAATTAGAGAAGCTACATTAAGTTTGCTCCGCTGACATATTCCCCTATGTGTTGCATTATTCATAAACGAACATCGTAGCAATATGGCTCACACCACTTTCCGGCCCAATTGTGGTGGAGGTGAGATATCGCGCTCATGAATTAAGTGGCCGTGTCATTTGCAGAGTAAAAATGGAATGAACCCCAGAATAGAGGGGTCTTTCATCTTATCAGATAAGACTGTCCTGATTACATCTAAATGTAGAGCAACATTTAGAGGACTATCAATCAAGTGAATGCCTGGAAAAGAGGGTGGGAAAGTGAAGGAATTGTGCCCCCAAAAGGCCTTCCCTTCCTTTCATTTCCTGTGACTGCATGCATTAGCTCTCATCGCCACCACACTGCTATTAGACAAATGATTATGGCTTGTGCCGCTATATGACGCGGCTCTGTGTGATGTCACACTGTACTACATCCAGGTGCCCTGTATATCCCACTTCGTTCCATCTAAGTCTCTTACGTGTCTCCTTAGACTCCAACTCTAATTGATTTGCTCCACTCTAGCACATTCCATTCATTTTCTCTCCCCGTAACTCTTCCTACGTCTCCCTCGTTGCCCCCCCCCCCTCCCTGGAGGGGCTATGCCTTTATAAAAGTGAATTCTTTATTCTTTCCTCGACCAAGTACAGTAACTGGGGTCACCCAAGCGTCCAACTAACAGAGCGTACAAATATCCGTTTACAAAAAGGCACTGGTTGCAACAGTTGTGACTTGTCCTTTGCATTCCTCTGAGGAACCATGGACTCGCTTTTCCTTTTTTACAGAGGTTTATGGAATATAAATGTGTGTATGCAAGAGAAGGGAGTGCAAACGTGAGGTTCGCACTCTTGGAGGTGTGGCCCGTTGACTCATTTTCTATTTTGGCAGCCAAAAAGGATAAACCTGACAGTGTTAGAAGAGTATTAAAGTATTGGGTATGATTTACTATCACTAGGGGTTTTTAAGAGTATTTAAAAAACTCTCTTTTGGGCCAAGCACTACTAGGACAATTATTTGATCTACTATGCTGCCTCTAGGTTAATAAATATACAGCACCCCTCCAAGCCCTTGTATAGTCCACAGTCAAACCAATACCAACATAAACCCTGTGTCAACATAAACCCTGGATACATAACATACCAAATCAAACCACGTAATAAACCAATGAACCAATCAAAGATGACTATTCCTCAAATAAAAAGAGCTCATTCAATTCAGATCAAATGTTTAAGAGGCCATACACAATGGATTTTCCATAAGACCCATCCAACCAATAAACATGTAAAAAGTATGACTGATACCTTATGTGAGGTCACCATCTACAAATTTCCATTAGGTGTGAGTCTCTCTGCGTGTTTTGGCTGCTGGGAACATGAGAGATGAATTGCATTTGCGTTGGTTCCATCGTTGATGAGGCCTGTCCCAGATTACATCCTCGACGGACAGCTCATTAGTATCTGCAGCTGTTTAACTTTGACATTTAGTAGTGGTTTAATATTCAATGCATGCTCCAATGCACACCGGCATTCCTACCGTATTATACAAATTACATTTGTGTGCATCTATGAATGTTTACGCCGGGTGCAGTGTCTTCTACTGTAGCAGTGAATTTACAGTACAGTAAGTCTATTTTTCACCATGGTATAATGATGATGGATTGTAGTAATACTATGTTTTTCACTGGGTCCTTAAGACCCTTTTATATTGTTTTACTAACCCATCACATCCATCTTCTATATCCCAGCATCCCACTGGGTAACACACATTTTCCATGACCATGGCCAAACAGTGTCATATTTAATGGTGACTTGTCGCCTTTTTTGTAAAAAAGAAACACACTTTAGCGAGAGACATTTAATTCCTCAGTTGCTTTATCATTACACTCTGCACAGGGTCGGGACCATGTGAAATTGTGCCGTTAACCAGAGTGTGCTCATATCCGGAATTTAAGAATTTTGCAATGTCTATTATCTATATTTTTATATTTTTACATTTACATTTACATTTACAGCATTTAGCAGACAATCCAAAGCGACTTACAAGTAGTACATTTGTCAAAAGTTGAACTGGTTAACCACCAGTTTTTGCAAGCAGATAACATTCTCCTAGCATAAGTACAGCATCATGTAACAAGGTTATTTTACCTATGCATTTGCACAACATTACTCGAAGGTTCATCATTTGCTCCTCAAAACAGTCAATTATTACAATAATCGAAAGTTATCATTCACTCTTCAGTAAATTGCTAAACTACAAAGTGCTTAAAATTCTTAGAGCTGATCTAACAGAGTAGAAAGAAGTGAAAAAAATGTTTGTTTGTTTTTTAAAGGGAGGAAAGAAGGATAGAATAAGGATAGTTAGTGGGATTAGTGCTATGAGGTAGAAAGATCGGTGGCCGAGGTACCGAGGTGGATATTGAAGAGGTGGGTCTTAAGTCTCTTGCGGAACATTGGTAGTGATTCTGCAGTTCTGACTGCTGTAGGAAGCTCATTCCACCATTGCGGTGCCAGGACAGAGAAGAGTCTGGACTGGGCTGCGCGACTCTTACGCGCAGCTCGTAGCGACGGAGGTGCCAGCCTGCCAGCCAAGGTGGTAGATCAAAGTGCTCTGGCTGGGGCTTGGAATCTTACCATTGCTTGGAGGTAGAGCGGGGCAGTTCCTTTTGCTGCCATGTAGGCCAACACTAATGTCTTGAATCGGAGACGGGGAGCCCGTGAAGGTCTCGGAAGAGAGTGGTTACGTGAGAGAACTTTGGTTGGTTGAATAAAAGACAGACTGCTGCATTTTGGATTTGTTGTAAGGGTCTGGTAGGAGAGACCGGTAACCCGGCATGTAGAGAGTTGCAGTAAACCAGGAGAGCGCCGAGTTGGTAATGCCCAATTCAGCGAGGTTCGATACAGGACTTGGTGGTTTACAGTGTCGAATGCTGCAGATAGGTCTAGGTGAATGAGGACTGAGGAGAAGGAGGAGGCTTTAGCAGCGTGCAGGGCTTCTGTCACCATGAGAAGAGCGGTTTCAGTGGTGTGTGCAGCCTTGAACCCAGATTGGTGGGGGTCCAGGAGGTTGTGTTGTGAGAGGTAGGAAGACAGTTGGTCAGAGACTGCACGTTCGAGTGTTTTGGATAGGAAAGAAACGAGAGATACCGGTCTGTAGTTCTGAGGTGCAGATGCATCCAAGGATGGTTTCTTGAGTAGCGGTCTTACTCTAGCTGTTTTAAAGGCAGCTGGGACCGAGCCTGTGGTCAGGGAGGAATTGATCAGGGAGGTTAGGAATGGTAGTATGTCATTTGAGATGTTGGAGAAGAGATGTAGGGTCAAGTGGGCAGGTTGGATACAATCAGTGTTTTGATATCTTCTGTGGAGAGGGCAGAGAAAGTGTTTAAATTATCGACAGGCAGTGTGGGAATAGAGGGGATAGAAGGAGGTGCAAAGGACTGGCTAATGTCATTCACTTTCTTTGAAATGAAGGTTACAAAATCATCAGCTGATAGGGAGGAGGGCTGAGGGGGGGCAGGCGGTGTGAGCTGGGAGGAAAATACAAAAAATAATTTCCTAGGGTTGGCAGCGGTGGTGTGGATTTTGTGTCGATAGAAGGTGGCTTTGGCTACAGAAACAGAGGAGGTGAATTCAGAAAGGAGGTGGTGGTAGGCTGTGAGATCCAAGACTTCTACTTGTTCCGATAGTGTAAGGGTCTTCGATGGCCTGGGCATTTTCTCACACTCTCACAGTGAATAAAGCTGAGATTGCAAGTTTCGCAGGTATCCGAATTTCATGGGGGATTTGTTTTGACTGGTATTTGGCACAATGAAAACAAAATGCAAACTGAAGTCCAAACAAAAACACCTGTGCTGTTATTCAAAACGAATACAATTTAAGGTTGGGACAATGTAACTGATATTATCTGAATTTTGCTCTTATACAGTGTGTGCTTATCCGGAGTGAGTTGCCATAGGAAACTATTATTTTAAACGGGACTATCTGCGCACTGTGCCATAAAGCAGACTATGCTGTTATGTGGATTTGACTATATTTCTTCTTTTTTTTAACCAGTTGAACATTTTGCTGCAATTTATCACTTCTGAGGTAATGCAGTCATTATTCAGCCTACTTCCCTATTCATAAAATAATTTGTATTTGCTGGTAGGATTTTATAATCTCATGTCAGGTGAGATATTAACAGTTAAATTACACCAAGTGGCGCACAAGGCAGTAAAAGGCATTTAACACCTAACAGTGCCCGCAGTGGCCCATGTGCTGACTATACACTGACTATTTACTGACTCTCCTTTTAGAAAAAGTAAATATCTTATGACAAATACTAAGGCTATGAAGTAGTATGGCTTCTGTCAAAGGTTAAAAGGCTATAACATTTGTCACAGAGCTTGTCACATAATGAAGTCTATCACAATGAAGTAAAGACAGAGGCTGATGTGCAGTGACATTTTGATGACCCCGTTAAGGAAACACTGAGATAGCTTTTTGGACACTTCAAGTAACGGTAGTGAGAACCCCCCTTGTGGCGTTAAGGTGTTAGTCCACCTGGATCGAGGATAATTTAAAGGGTATCTGTCAAAATCGGCGCGCACAGGTCTTGTTCATTAAATTCCGCTATATTGCTTTCACCGTTCTACGCTCTCTGCGTGTTTTCCTCTGGCCCGCGCCTGCACTCGCCTATCTCACACGCAGCCTTACAGTATCAAATTGGTTAAGGCTTAACTGCATACTCCTAAAGTGGTCAAACAAATCAGGGCAAGACTTACTTCATTCTGCCTGATAAAAATAATACAAATTGATAAATAATAAATCTAACAAACACAAAGAACATTTAAAATTACACACACGGTCAAGTTAAAATCGATTTGTATGGGACTTTATAGGCTATGTCATCACCAGGATGTATTATCTTTTCCACTGTATTCTATTGGATTTACATGTCTTGGAAAAACATGTCTTGGAAAAACAAAGAATTATTATTGAAGAATTATTATTATTAATCTTTATTTTAAATCAGGTTGACCAATAAAGATAAGATGAGAATTATGCTAGAGTTGGCCAATGGACTATGTAGCGTGGACCTTATCTCCAGCATGCAGTGCATATCACATAACGTATAAAGCACCTTCATCAATGGACATAAAAAACATATATTCCACTAAGCAGTGTTTTTAAATATGACACGACCATACACACTTACATGAGATGTACTGTATAGAAATCATTTAATAGATACAGAATGTACTTTATTATATAGTGTGGGTCCCTCTTCAATAGAGGTCGCCATGTTTACCAATAAGGTTAGTGTTGACTCAGCTGCATCTATCACAATAGGTTTAGGTCTCAATTCATATAATGCCAATCTGTTATGAAGCTAGCACTCTATGCATTATCACCCTAATTACAAACATTAAAAGCAGAGTGTACAATTTATTTCAGAAGCATTTTTTTATTATATTTCTTGAAATTCTGTTCACATTCCGATAGCACTGAATATATTTAATGGTCTGACAGTAATATGAAAAAAATCTGTGATCTCTTGCAGACCCAGGACTGTAATAAGCACGTCCAATAATTTCATTTGGCCCAAAATGATTGGATGGCCTGCCTGCCTGTGTACCTCTACCTACCTATATACTTATGCCAACTCTGCCTGTGCACTCATTGCACATGACTGGACGCTTCCACAAGGCTAGGCAGGTAAAAATATAGCTAAAAGCTAGCCAGCCAGTCACACAATAGCATAAACATTTGTTGGCTAGCTACTTATTAGCCCAACGATAACATTAGCTATGCTGTAAGTGACATCATTCCAGCTCTGTGACCACCACCGCTGCCGGCCGGCATGGAGGTGGAACTACAATGATTCCCCATTCCGCCTCCACACCTTTTACAAAGAACCGCGAGGCAGAATGAAGGCGCAATATTCTTGCCTTGAAAATGTTGTGTAAAAAGGACAATGTTTACAGGTAATGTTACCATAATGTTATTTAGCGGGCATGGACTAGTCACCACATTGACAGACCAGCCAAGAGAAAAGATGATGGCTCAAACAGTAGCCTATGTTGTATTACTCTTAAGCATTTTAATCAATAAACGTACAGGTGCTGAGTCAAGGCAGATCCAAAAGTATGATAAAACAGTTAGACTGTTTTGTTTTTGAAGTGAGAAAAAAATGCATGGTGCTGATTTAGTGTGTTGTGGTATTTTATGTGGAAATGAAAACCACTATGCATTGTAAGGTAATATGAACATTTCATTAAGGTTAAACTCCTTTCTCTTATGCCAGGTACATCAAGGTGTACAACAAGAAGTCCAACCGTGGAGGTTGTACACACTGAAGGTGGAGAAAGACTACAGGTACATCGCAGACCACCAGAGCACCATTCTGCAGAGAAGGTTGTTTGCTACTGAGGGGATGGCATCCATATGATGCCACATGCACAGCCTTACCTGTTAGCCAACACTGACCTGTGTTTATAATCAACAGCCAGTAAACCTCTGGACACGCTGTTTCTTCCTTCGTGTATATATGTTGTTTATGGGAATTATATAATTGTTCCAAAAATACAATAAACGTGTCAAACCACATTTGGTTGTCATTATTTGTGCAGCATGTTAAGAGATAATAAATGTAATGGCTTGTTTCTTTATGTTGTAAGTGTAAGGAAAATGTATCATGTTCAAGATTTTATTAAAACAAGTGAGAACCGGAGGGCACGGTGAAGAAGCATCTTCTCATGTAAAGTGGAGAATATCAAAGATCAGGCTTGGGTCACGTGTCAGAGCTCCAGCAGTTAATGTGATTGTTCCAAGCTCAGTCCTTGAATTCTGGTCTGTAAAGCAATAGATGAAACATTATTAGATACATAGAGAGAAGCCACTGACCATCATATCCACAGATGGACACAAAGAGTTCTCGTAATTGGTGGTTGTTGATGCTCTTATCATGGTAGCTCTAATATGCAAAACAACGTGTTATGTGTTATGAGTAATACAAAATTAATGTTCGTCAATGTGTCACTGGTGGTAAAAAATCGCCAGGTAGCTAGGTAAACACTATAGCTGTTTCGTCGTCAATCATTATGGATGTGCTGAAGTTGTTGATTGTTTTTAGCTTTGCCTGACATTGTACCTGAGGCTGGGATTTGTTCACTTGTATACTTACAAAAACTAGCTTAGTCAACCTGGTTTCTACAAGATCATACACCCTACCTTTAAGATAATATACAGTATTAAGCGTAGCATTAGTTCATGCAGGCCACAGTAATCTGCCCACTGCTGTCAGTCAGCTGTCTGTCAGCTGTCTGTCAGCTGACTCACCAACACCCAGCTGACCTCCACCTACATCAACCTCATTGGCCTCTTGAATGAAGGAGGTTCATTTAAATAGTCCCCCTTCCATTACTATTTTGCTTGATAAGTTCACTTCAGAACACCCGCCACCTCCACAGCTACACCTATATTTTGTCTTTCAATTGCTGTACACGTCTTTCTTTTCACTATATAAACCCTTAATATCCATTAACGTGGATATTAAGGGTTTGTTTTCAGGTATTGCTTGACCCTATTACAGGCATGATGTGTATGCATATTACTGTATTTAAGTTATCATTATTGCATATGTTCATACATGCTTACCATCCTGTTACTGCTGTTAAAATTTCATGTCTGCTGATGGCCTATTAGGGGGATTGCCGCTGTTTATACACATCCATATTTACCAGTAGCATACTTCTATACATCCTAATAAATTGCTTTTCTACCATTTTGAGAGTCGTCTGACTAAAATACTGTTTTTAGGGTTATGCAAACAAAATCATACTATTAATTTACCATACACAATACAGTACTGTACTTTATCTTCAAAAACCCCAATGTACCCACTGGTCCAAACCAAAACAGTCTACCTACTGTAGCCAGCAAAAGCTGTGACCTCAACTGTGTGTTGTTGTACAGCTGTTGCTATTTGTCCATCATCAAGCTGACATGAAGGGAATTCATTTCTGTGCACTCTAAAAGGTTTATTTGCCCTCCTTCATTCTTTCATGTTTTCCCCCTTTTCATCCGCACATTCATCCATCCCTTCCTCCCTGAGGCGCACAAAAGTGAATGTCTCAAACTGGTGCAAAGATGACCATGTTTCCATCTCAGGTCATCTATAGCAGATAACACTAGGAGAGAGAACAGCTGTCCCCCCCAGGCCACACTGAGTAGCTTGTGCCCTCCAGCCTGTTGGGTACACTGGGATGACTGACTGGGACAATAAGCACACTGAACAGTGACGGCTGGAAATTGAAAGGATGGGCCAGAGACAGCGTACTTCATCATAAAACCAGTGCACTTGTCCCCTACGACACTACATTTTGCTCTTAATTACCGGGAAGTATATGTTGAAAGCTTGTCTTGTTTGAATCTGCCATTATTTTTAGATAGTGGTACAGTAGCACTATAAATAGTATATTTCCAGACAGAATAGCCCAGGTTCTCTGTGGAAATGCAGCCAGAATAGGTCTGCAAACCGCACATTTATCTAGATTTAGCTAAATACTGTCAACACGTCATTTTGCAAGGGAGAAAGTGGCAGAGGTTTTGGTGAACCTTATATGCAATTCATTTATTAGCTCCCCCTCTATTTCCCTATGGTTGACGCAATTAAGAATGTTACTTTAGTGGTGGAAGACACCACTGTCAAACGATACAACTGAGACCAGCAATTAGGCAAGAGAGTAGTCGCTATAGTTTATTAAAAAATAGCCAAGTTTCATTATGTGGTCCCTATTAAGGAAGAATTGCCTCACATGGCTGTTCACCATATCGAAAACTAAATGATGACATTCTAATCCATTTTAGTTCTTGAAGTAAAATATTACTAGCTTGAAAATATCTGACACAGTGGCAAAAGGGCCACGTTTCAAAACCAGAAGAGCACTCTACAGTGACTGCTCCTTTTAATGCACATCAGCTAGCTTAGCCTTGCCTTTCAGGTTGGTGATGAAAGAGGGACCAAGGCGCAGTAATTTTAGTCACCATGTCACCTGTCACAGATCAGAACATTGATACATTAGCACTTAACTGTGAGTTGCAGGATAGAATTCTCTCAAAAACTAAAATGAAGCACAAGCAGGCTTAGATTAAGATAAATTGTTAACGTGATGTATCAAAAACCTTAAATGGATAAAAAAGGACAAGTTCCTAAAAAAAATAGAAAAAGAAGATTTTCTTTATGGCAGTTGGTGCCCTTAAGGAATAAAAATCTAAATGTGTTCTTGGTCACAGACTGAGCCGTGTAGGATGGGTAAATTCAGAGAAAGTGTGAAATTAGGCAGAGAGCTCAAGAACCAGTTCTATCTTGCAAATCCCTTCCTTGAAAAAAATGCATACAGTAAAGAATTTGCTAGTGAACTTTCCAAGTGACATTTCTGCCTTTGCCTCTCCTCATAATACAATTTCTTGTGACCCCATTGTCACGCAAGCTGTGGCAATAGTAATGTAATATACAGTGATGAAAGCATTTTATTCATGTTTGCCCATACTCTGGATTTTCTGTGTTATACTGTGCATAGTTGGATTATCTGTTTTCTCTCTGTTCTCTGATAATTGCCTGTCTTGGATCCTTCTCCAATGCTAATCTCATCGTCTATGACCATAGTTAAATGGGGATTCTCAACTGTGACCAGTGCAGAGGCCTCTGATTTCACACTGGCCGCCAAGTAACAGAATGTAGAATAATTCTTCTCCTTGCTGAGAAGCCCCCACTGTATATTTTGGGGGTGAAATGCCAGTGGCCCAAGCCAGCAACAATTAATTTAAGCGTAAGGCACTGGAGAATGCCAGGGCACTGACCTGCTGGCATTATGCACAGAGCTCATTAGATTACCTGGACACACATTCAAGAAGCGGTGGGTTTCAAATGACAAAAGGTATAGGCTATGTGTAAATATATAATTCATTGTTATAGTGGTAAGAACTAGCAATGGTTTGTGCGTCTGTACCATTCAGGCAGCAACTACTAAATGGTCCTTGAGAAAATCCTAATTTATTCTATGTCAATATTAACACAACATTTTCCCCACATTGAGCAACATTTCCCATGCTTGGTAAAGAAAGGCTTTGAAAGCACCTGGATAATTAAAGAAAAAGACCTTTCGAGATGTCAACCAGAAAGTCATAAACACCTTTCCCATGGACGCCCCCCCCCCCACCCCATTTCCATCTTTATAGAGAACACACCCGTGATTTAATCACCTAAATTGACTGGCTGACAGCTTGCATGTTTTACTTTGTCTCCTTCGCTCCCAACAGTTTATTTTCGACACATGCTTGTCAGCCAGCAGAGACTTAGCGTGTCAATATCTCTTAGTCCTCGTCAGATACACACCTAAAGGGCAGCACTGCGAGCTTCTGTGTGTGATGGGGGGAGGAGGTCACTCAATTTGATCTGCCCTTAATTTATGCGGAGTAAATAATGAACTGTCCTCCCCTTATTGAACAATGACCGATAAATGGTAGGTGTGCAGAGAGAACCTTATTTTGCATTACCAGCTTGTCGCTCATTGCCCCTGATTATCAGACATGGGTGGTTGTGCATTGACTGGTGACATTTAGTTTTCCAAACAATGAGTTTGGTTGTAAGGGTTGTAATGCATCTCAGATCTAATTCACCTATCACCTGGTACGACTAGAAGGAAACCTCAGAAAGTTGGAAAGAGAGAAGGTTTGGTTTCCTTGATCACTTAACAAGCTTTTGGATGCACCAACGCGTGGAACAGACAATTCTGTGTGAAAAGCCTTACTTTTACATGCCCTGTGGAGAGAAGGCTTGACAGTGTGTCTGCCTCAGTGGTGGACCAGCCGAGAGGTGATGTCTTTCATTGTAGGAAGTTGCAGAAGCACACGGCTGTGGTTGAAGCAGGCCTGGTTGCCTTGGAGATGGGAGGGTGCAAATAAATGTCTGGGATGGCATAGCATGTGACATTTATGACACTAATCGTTACCATTTTAATGGACCTGAAACTCACTGTATTTTAATAAAACCAGTGAATCAATTACAGGGTCACTTCAGCTGAGTAATTTTCATGATGATCTACAAAGTCAATTCAATTCTTTATCAATACATTATTGGGATAATGAAGTCCAGGTTAAAGTTGTCCGTAAATCCCCTGTTAGAGAAAGCATAGGCTATCATTTCTAATATAATATAATATAACGTTGAGTGTTTAAATAATATTTAAACACTCATGTTGATATTAGAAATGAACCTAACTCTGTTTAGTTGTGGATGGATGAATTTTGATATTATCAAAATTCACTTGATATTGATATTATCAAAATTCATCCATCCACAACTAAACAGAGTTACATGAATCTCATTTGATCTGGTACAACATGTAGCTGCACACAGGAAGTGTCTAAGAAAATCTGTTCATAACAAGTTAAATTCCTTGAGAAATTTGCGACAGCATCTGAAAATGAAGTGACATTTGAAGGTGCCAAAAGTCTAAAAAGGCTGCTAGAAAAAAAAGGAATTCATAAATTTTATTGATAAACACTGTATTTAGTTTAGGTAATCAACTTAAGTATCATCACAGTTTATATTTTATTTTTAAATGGTATATTTAAACACACATTGCTCAATAGAGCACAAACTTCACAGATCTAGCCTCCTAATTTTGCTCTCAAAGTGCACCAGATTTACTTTAACTTTAAAACGTACACAATTTTCTTCAGGGGGAGCATGTACCATAGTCTCTCAAACTCCTGTGGGAACAGTGATACCCCTTCAGCCAGTTGTTGACTCGTTTCTCAACCTCACTACCAGCTACAAAAGCAATAACATAAGCGTAATAAATGTTTCAACAGTATTGCCCTTCTAAACAAAAACATGTTCATCAAACAACAACAACAACAACTCATGCCAGTAATGTATACTCTTTATCAAGTATTACTGAGAAACTACTAACACTGCTAAAACAATTTTAACCATCAGTTATTGTTAGCCAAAACAACGGTACTGATACCGCTAAAGTTCTAGTCTTGACTCTAGTCTGTCAATATATTTCTAATGATCAAAATAAAATACAAAAATTAGGAACAACCAAGAGTTGAAGATTAATAATTAATTAGTTTAATAATAATAATAATAATGATGTATTTATATAATAATAAATAAAAGGCCATCCGAGAATATAAACATTGCAACCTCCATGGCTGGGGGACCTGCACTATGTAGAATGAAATAGCTCATGCACATACAAAATTATGGGAATTTATTTTAAAAGATAATATACATTCATATTTCATGTTTATAAAAGCTTTTTAAAATGTTGCTTTTACCTTTATCAGAGGTCCGTATCATTGCACCATATCATCATCATCCATTGTATTTTTATTCCACTCAGTCAACATTCTCCTCCACACTCCATATAACAACACCAAAGTGGACCAGTGCACTTCACAACAGAAAAATACATTTGTACTCAAAACCATTTGGTAGCAAGAAAAACAAAAGATGTCTCAAAGGAGAATCGACTGGCTGGGTCTAAACCAGATAACCTTTGGAGCCCTTTGCCTTGTCATGGAAAGTTTCTCAACTACCCTCTACACTTTTCAGCACTTCCACTGTTCATTCGGAGATGGAGACAAACAGAGCAGGGGTTGGTGGGGTACAGGGGGCGTCCCACACATGACGAGGCAGTGATGGAAGAAGGAAGAAAAAGAACAGTGGAGAAAGATCGAGGGCCTAAATGAAAGAGGAGCGAGTGAAGAAAGAGATAGTGTCTCATGCCATATACTCTTCTAACCTGAGCAGGCAGGATGGGGGGTAAAAAATAAAAAAGGCAGGTGGCAGTGAAATAGCAACAAGGCCCCCTTTGCGCTTTGAAGCCCTCCAAGCTCCCTGTAGCGGACGCAGATGGTGTCTGTGGATAATATCCCCCCTCCCCCAGCCCACGCCCCCCATATCTTATCAGGTTGGGCTGACAGGGACATGTGACGCCAGGTTAACCCAGAGTGGATTTCCAGTAAAGGGTCAACTGTTTCTGAACCCAAAGGGTAAATTCACACTTCCCTTATTAGGGTATCTAAGCACACTTTTTTTCCTTTACAGCCCTAACACACACACACACACACACACACACACACACACACACACACACACACACCAAAAAGGCCAAAGGGAAATTAACTTCTTGTTACATGAATGGGTGGACAGGTGGCGAGACCCTGTTTTCTAACTATCTAGTAGTTATTGTGCTTAAGGGATTGACCAAGGCTTCTGTCATGACTCTCTGATCCCCTCTAATAAATGCTAAGGTGGGCTGTGCTGGGAACAAAGTGTTGAGCTACAGTGTGGAAAATGGATTCGAAAGAGCGAATGCCCTCTCCCCCTTAGACTGGAGCACTAATTGTGATGATTAAGGAGTTCTTGTCGCATCAAATGAGCTCCTAAATAAGCAAAGTCTTTTTAGTTAACTGTCATTTTGAGGCCTGAAATAGGAGTAACAGTACATACTCTCATTTTTTTTATACAACGGTTAAATCGGTTCCTTCCACTCCCCTTTTTCCACTGTAAAGCTCAAAGAACTGTCAGCACATGGTACAACATTTCTATGGTCCTTTTTTATTTTTAAACTCGAGTGCATAGTTGCCATCCAAATCGTTAATTACCCGTCATGAGCTCTTACCCACAGAAAATCCATTTATTCCTCACTAGCTAGCATAATGTAGGCTTACATAGCTTAAAGCACTTGCCACGCACCACTAAACGGTGTCTTATTACCTGCAGAAGAGTACGAGGTAAGCCAAGGAGATCTAATGCTGAAGAGCTCAGCATGTTTACTATGTTTGCATTGCAGAATGCAAATATTGTATTTTGGGATATAATTTGTAGTAGGCCTATACATTATATCCCAAAATACAATGTTTGCATTACATTAAATTGTACAGCCACAGCTCTATCTCTCAATGAAGCTATTTTGTTGCATTGTTTTGTCGTCACAGCTCATAAATTAACAGAAATACGTGAAACCAGAATTCATTTTTGGCATGCTCTGTTGAATTATTCAGTTGTGTTGCAGGTGCAGTGCCTTGTATTGCATCTGCTGAAGCAGTTACAGAAAAATTGTTTTGGTCTGAATCTCTAGGAGTGCATGCCTCTCCTCAACCTCTGCTGACTAGCTCACACTCCTCTCTACCCTTCCACCTACAGCTGCCCACACTTTAGTGGACAAAACAAATCCACTAAAAATACGGAAATATCTATGATAGTTTAGGAATGGCACTTTACATGTAGCCTCATGATAACATCTTAATCTAATGAGCTCCACATTCTGTTTCGCTCAGTCTGGATAACTTCCAATCAAAACTGTCCTTTTCCAGTTAGAAAATAACTAGTCCAATCAGCTTCCAACTGAAGTAGTTTAGTTGATGATCAGCATTAACCTCCTGTGTTCGAAAATGATAACGATGTTTGATTGGTTGAAGGTGGTCCAATTGTCTGCTGATAATGTAAACACCTATTGGCACTGCCTCTACAGCTAATATGAATCCAGACAGATTAGCAGAGAGAAACAGAACGGAGCTACTGTGTAGGACCTTGACAACGCCACATCGGTTGTTAATAAAAAAGCAGTTTGTCACTTGTTGAAACGTGGCACGCCCAAGTCACCGCACTTGTCCGTCAACAAAATGACTTCCTGGAACTAAAACTGCGTTGCCTAGTCATTCTTTGCACCAAGGTCGAGGGCAGCTGGGAACGTCCTTAGTCACTGTCAGCACTGTTAGACACTGTGTGCAGGCAGAGGCTCATGCTAAAGACAAGTGAGCCAAACAAACATTGCATATTAGTAGCTGGGTTTGCATTAACATATTTTTGTCATTCTGATTGAAATCATTCTGATTGAAGATTTCGGGAACTGAACTATTGAACTATTTACATGGGATGTGATCTGATATGGTCTGGTGTTTACATGTGACGACGCAGTTAATCGGAACTGCTGTGTGACATGCGCACATTTTGCTTTCATCTTATAGCCCGTTGCACACTGCACGCGAGGCGGACACTGCTCACGGAGAGGACGCTTTTTTCCCCCGCCTCGAGT
Organism: Percopsis transmontana; assembly: GCA_025447815.1. Lineage (NCBI taxonomy): Eukaryota > Metazoa > Chordata > Actinopteri > Percopsiformes > Percopsidae > Percopsis > Percopsis transmontana. Next base: position 5,405 of record JAOEHI010021854.1, on the reverse strand, counting down.
CGACTATTTTTAGTGCAATGGAAATACATTGTAAAAGCAGAAATAAACTACAAATAATCATTTATAAGAAGAAGAAAAACTTTAGTTTTTAGCACCGCCTCCTAGCCCCACCAATTTATGAATCCGACTGTTGTTAAATGTTTTATTCATATAACTTTGTTGCTCGTCAGAATTGTTGTCATAATATGTTCGAATATATATTGTGATTCTACCTGTGTCTGTGGAGAGAGTTGTAGGCTACTGTTGGATTGTTCCGATCTCATTATGTCAAGACGGAGGGCATGCGTAGAAAGAACGCTGTCTGAAAGTAATCAGGGTAAACCGTTTACATGGAACAATTTTTCTTTTGATTGGTTATGAAATAGTTTAAACTACCCCTCTGTACAAATACTTTTTTGGGGCCTTTTTATTCTGATTGAGGTGTTTATATGGCGCATTTTTATTCCGTTTAGGCTTTTAAACTGATTATAATCGGAATATTAGGCTCCATGTAAACCCAGCTAGTGTCATCCTAAATTGTGTGTGATTGTGTGTACTGTACATCCTTCATCGAACCGTGTGCCTGTTATCCAGGCTGTCAGTAACCAGTATGAACAAAGGATGTGTGTGTGCTGGGTCAAAAGGCTAATAAGACAGACTCCTTCAATTCAGAACACACACACGCACACGGCACACCCATCCTTGATTGTTTAGGAGAGGAATAAGAGACAGCCCCACTGGTGCAGGGTCTTTCACTAAAGGAATAATTGAGATGGCAATTGAAAAAAAGTGTGTGTGTGTGTGTGGGGGGGGGGGTTGCGGTGAATGCCATCCACAAATGTTTTGGGTGGCCAGCCAAATATTAAACGAACCCCCGGCTACCACCGAAACCCCAAATTAGGGCCAGCACGGAGCAGCCGGTCAGAGAACCTGCCACCTAGACCCACAGAAACCTCTAGCCTTCGCCTGAGAAGAACGGGGAGGCTGATAGGATGAGGGATGTTCGCGTGTGTGTGTGTGTGTGTGTTTTGTCTGTGTGCAAGTACATGTATCTGCATGTATGTGTGTAGGTGTGAGTTCTGATGTGTCTGCCTCTGTGGGTCCATGTGCATACATGTACTTGTGTAGGGTGTGTGTGGGCATGCATCTGTTTCATGTGCATGTATATGCCTTCTCTCTGAGCACGAGTTAGCTCCATTTAGACAATATAAGTGACCAACAGCATTTGCAAGTAATATGCTGTCCATTATTAACAGTGCTGGACAGTGATTGGTGGATTACAGGAAGCGGGAGGGGCAGAGACAGCCGGCATCTCCAAGTCAAATTTGGTGTCATAGTTAAAGGTACACATTTTGTTTGTGTTATACCATAGATCCCCCAGGACCCCACATTTCAGCTCACTTTTTATGTTCCTTTTTGTAATGCTGGTCTCAACCACAAGGGGATTTCCAGACACAAACAGTGGGGCAGATGTACGTCCGTTAGAGAGCACAAATAAAATTAAGGCAAATAAAATTTAGGCAAATAAAATTTAGGCAAATAAAATTTAGGCAAATAAACTTTAAAATGACATTATGATAATAGTGTCATTATAATCATAATCATGAACAATGTTGTGGAACTTGCAAATTAAACACATATAGTGACCTGTAAAAGGGTTTCGGCAGTAGCAGAAAAAGATTTCCCTACCAAATTTCAACCTTCAGTAAACCAACACCCTTAATTGTGTCCTCGTCTTGCTTGCATGACTGCTGCCATTGTTTCCCCTATAAAAGCAAACGTGCTATCTGGATTACGCCGGCTTTTGGGAGGTGGAGAAATTACACCGCAAAACAGACATGTACTTTTCCCCGCAGTTTTCATTTATACAACGAAATAGGTAATCAGTCTCCCATATTTTTGCACAGAACTCACTTTTCCCTCTACCCACCCATGAACGCATATGCATTGGGGAAAGCATAAATTGCGATTCTGCTCTAGGCAGAATGCAGTTTTTTCCATTTGTGGGGTGTTCGTATATATACCACGCCATGTTTTAGGTGCACATTGCGACGACACTACTCTCAAAGGCTGAGGTGATTGAAAAGTAACCTAGTTAACATGACTGGCTGGTAGGCTATTTAAGGGGAGGTTATTACTACCCTAACTCTGCGAATTGCATCTGTACTTTTTCAGTAGTTGAATAATAAAAGAAAATATCTACCATATCTTTACATCTCTCCAAGCTATCTCGAATGACATCCTACCATTCCTCACTGATCAATTCCTCCCTGGCCATAGGCTCGGTCCCAGCTGCATTTAAAACATTTACATTTACATTTACAGCATTTAGCAGACGCTTTCATCCAAAGCGACTTACAATTAGTACATTTGTCAACAGTTGAACTGGTTTTTGCAAGCAGATAACGTTCTCCTAGAATAAGGACAGCATCATGTAACAAAGGACAGCATCATGTAACAAGGTTACTTTACCTATGCATTTGCACAACATTACTCAAAGGTTTATTATTCAGCTAGAGTCAGACCGCTACTCAAGCAACCAACCCCGGACGCATCCACAACTCAGAACTACAGACTGGTATCTCTCCTTTTTTTCTTATCCAAAACAGTTGCACGCGCTCCAACGAACATTCCTCCTACCTCTCACAGCATGACCTCATGTGCTAGATAGCCTTATCACAGCAATGCTGTATTTAATGACCTTAACGCATGGAAGAATCAGCTCGTACTCCATAGGTAAGACTGCGGGGCGTGTGTTTATCCACGTATAGTCAACTCAACAGCATGACATTAACTTAGTAATAATATAGGAGAGGATTGATGCTTTCGCTCAGTGTGTCCACTCCACCAGCATCCAGCTCTCTGGCGTGTCCCTCGCTGGCTTTGTCCATGCTCCCCTTTTTCTGTCTCCCTGGGAGACAGGTGATTTGTGATTGCCCACACCTGCTCCTACTTCCCTAGGCCCGTGAACCACACCTCCCGCACACCCCTCCCCACACTACACACAGCCCTCAACCACCCACACCTCCACAACATGGTTTTGTCAAATGAAACTTAATGAAACTATTAATGTCATGAGCAGATATTCAAAGTTGCATGTTCCTAATTCCTATAGAGAAAAATATTAAACACTAGAACTGCGATTTGCCACGTCATTCAACGTTGTGTTTTTACATTGTTAATTATTAAATCAGGGTATACGCCTCGTTTCTGTCCTTCCGTGACTTTTCTTCCATCGTATTTTTATTCTACTCAGTCAACATGGTGTATTGCAAGAGAGGGCAAAAGGTGTGACATGGATGAGAATTTGTAGCCAAATAAGAGCCAGGCTAGACTAGCATTAGTATATCTTGTATTATACATGCATGAAGTGTTTTGGTGGATTACAGCAGGTGCATAATGGTCATGAAATTAACTGTTGCGTGTAGCTGGTAAAGACAACAGTAGACTCAGTATTGAATAATGTGATCGTAACAAACTGTAAACCTACCCCTAAATGCATAATCTGTATTTATATTTTCTTCTCTGTGCTTAATCAAGCTGATATGATATCTTTTTCATATTTAAATCAAGGTACTGATGCCAAATGTAACTTAAAATGTGAAATGAATAGTTTTACTGAAGTGAGATAGAGTGGGTGTGTCACTTAATTTAGATATAATCCATCATAGATTTATGTGTGTAATAGTCTGTCCAGATGGGGTTAGGGTTACAGGGTGATTTTATTGAATAATGATTGGATTTTCCTGTTAAGATCCTGTTGGATTCATCTTTCCAGTAAAAGTTACTTGCTTAAGCAAAGCTTCCCTTTTGTCATAATTTCTAACAAAGGTAAAAATAAAATACCAGGAGTTTCATAATCATAATTGTGACCATACACAGTCTGTTTACAAGGTTTACCAGGGTTATAATGATGTAGTAGATGCAGGGTTATAATGAATACGTATGAATAAAAATGGGCTTAAGCTCCTGCTCCTGTGGAATTCTCTGCACGTCCCTGATCAAAACCAATTTTACATTGATAATAACCCTCAGCGTGAATTCAATACTATAGTGTCATAAGTATGACGAATAACTATAGGCGGACCTAGTATTTCAATAGGCATACGTGTTTTATAAGCAGCTCACCTGACCGCAGATAATTTGTTGCTAGTAGTACAGCGCTGAGCAAACTACACGATGGCAAGCAGACGAAGCAAGACAAACGCCCAGGAGGCTTTGGAAATGCTACAGAACTTGGACTGGATGCAGAGGTTGACAGTGACCAAACAACCAAGCACCGCACTGGCAGGCGGCTGGCGCACTACGCCCAACACAGCATGCAAAATCAAACAGGCCGCGCGTGTTTTGCCAGCTCCTCACCCCCACCCAATTATTTTTGCAACTTAAAAAACACAAGTACAAATGAAAACAATTGGAAAATCTGATCAAACAAGACAGTGCACCAATAGTAGGAGCTGGTGGTGCCCATGGTGATTAATGGCCATTTGGTTGACCACTCACTTTTAAAAGTAGACTACACCTATAGTTGGCTGCTCCATTAAAAGTGGTCTGCTTTTTACCTGTCTCCTTCACTGTCTCCTCTGACCAGATAACTTTTTTGGAAGGGGGTTGACCCTTCGCTGCCTAGAATGAAAACCAGATCTTTCTGCTTCTTCCCTGACGTCTTTAAAACAGAGAAATGCAATGTTTAGTTTTATTTATTTATTATGCGCATTGGTTATGGATTGAACGCCAGAAAAGCGGAAGTGAAAACAGTCTGGGACTGAAATAATTATATTCTACAGATTCTTTACAGTTATTGAGGGATATATGTGAATGTATATCTCTGTAGGGACCCGTTCTATGTCAGCGGCAAAAATATTGTCCTAGGTTTCTGATATTTCCAGCACCTCTTAGGATTCCATTGTATAGTCATTTTGCGTCAAAGCTTTTTGCATTCTAAGTCAATACAGGAGACATTTTGACCGGCAATTTTACCTACTGAAATTTTGAATGCTTTAAGATGGCAAAAATAGGGCCCAGGTTGAAAAATCCCAAAGTTCTCCTTTAATGGGCCATTCATGAGAATAAAGTTTTGATGCAACTCTAGAAAAAGTCTCTGCGGTAACAAGCCTGTTCAGGCGAAGGCTTAAGACTTTAGATTTTGGGTTTAAGTTCAATGGCCAGCCTCCACCAACAACCATTCCTAGCAGATAATGTGTTTAGAAATCCACTGTAGTCATTTTGATTAGGCGACTTTGTTTGTCGTGCTCTGTTATTAAGCTGTACCATTTCTGTGAATGTGACAAATAAACTTTGATTCAGCATTTATAAACCCTCTCAAGGATTCCGGGCATGTATGGGTGGTATCTCATCTCTCATCTCATCGTCGTCCGCTTATCCGGAATCGGGTCGCGGGGGTAGCAGCTCCAGCAGAGGACCCC
>JAOEHI010021834.1:6396-25955 GCA_025447815.1 Percopsis transmontana | reverse complement strand
ACACACACACACACACACACAACTTTTGGCTGTTGAGGGTATATGGGATATACAAGGGGGGGCTTGGGTTACTAGAACAACAATAGAACAGATTCCAGAAAGATATGGCTGCAGTATCTAACATGGCCTGCAGAGGGCCACAACTTGTTCAGAGTAACAATAATGATTGCAACCTGTGAAGTGTTGTAGATCATATTTTCAATTTGATTTGTTAGTTTTATTAGTACTCATTTTGGAACAAAAAATGACAATGTATAAAATGATGTTAAATGCTCAAAATCTATGAACCCAAACAGGCATATTGTTTTGCAAACTGTAAATTATACAAATTATATTATTATATTATTATACAAATTATTATACAAAAATGCACAAATTATATTACGCTTATATGATGCATCACTTAACAGATCATTTGATCACTGAAATGTAATTTGATACATTTTCTGCTGAGTGCTCGATAGATTACTCAATGAATTGTTTTGTGAATATATTTACTGATCCTCTATATTGTGTAGCTTTCATCTGAGATACATCAGGGATATTCATGAAGCACCGTTTACGCACGAGAACACCACTGAACAGCGGCGGATTAGAGCTGTGGTCACAGATCTCGGCCTCACGTCCATTTTCTGCTCTGGGTACCTGTGGTATCCCTGTGGTGCTTGGCAATCTTATTATCCCTGCATGTACGAGATGTGTTGACAGTTGCCCAGTGGGGAGGGATGGCAGGAACTGGGAAAGAAGAAAAAAATTAAAAAAAGGAAAGCTGCTCATAGCAAGCAAGAAAGAAGAAACAAAGTCTGGAGAGAGCAGATGACAGAGAAGAAAAAAAAAAAGGTGCCGGAGAAGAAGGGGAGAGTGGGGTTGTGCGCAGAGCTATGGACCCCTGCGGGGGATTACAGGCGGCCCAAGGAATTAAATCAAAACTGCGCTGCCTGCCGCGCGATGGGCTCTGTGACACATTGCAAGGCCGTGGGAGAGGTGGGCACGACCGGCACACAGGGGAGGAGGCAGGGGGCTGATGAAGGCCCGCTGCCGCAGAGGGAAAAATTGCCTTCGAATGAGTTTCTGAAATATCTAAAAATAAATTGTCTTTTATAAAAGCAGGACAGGGGAGTGATGGGAGCAGGTGAAAAGTGGCCCCATTCTTCCATCTTCCTCTAGTGGCTTGCATACCTTATGGAAGTGGTTCTCAACTGGTCCAACCTCAGGACCCACATTTGTCCTTGTCATTAAGTCACGACCCAAAAATACAATTTCATTTATTTCACAAAACAATTTGTGCAGTAATCAATGTCACAATGTCTATATGAGCTGTTCAAAACACCTACGCACTTTTCAAAATAAAAGCGCACCACGGAAGTTCGGTAAACTTAAAAATATATGAATAAAAGTTCGAGTTTTTGATGGAGCCGAAGCACACGTCCGCAACCCACCAGTTGAGAAACACTGCCTTATGGTTTCCATTACTGTATCTAGTCTGATCGTGGTTGGCTTTTCTTTAAAAAGGGTAAAACCTCCGATTTAATATGCCAAAATTTACAACATAGCTGGATTGCTAAATGAACAAAACAGAACCTTCTCTGCTTCTGTTATTTCTAAGATACATACTGTTGTAGGAGTACTGCTTCATTACAAGGGCTCAACAGATGGCTGGCTCTATTTTTGGAGGCAGAGATTGAATAATGGATAATTACCTGAGCCTGTCCAGCACTCTTTTTGTACAAGCCACATATCTGACATTAGATCTTATAATTAACCTCCTGAATGGCATCATGAAAAAAAATATGGCATTGTAGTATATATAGTTTTGGATCTGACATCTATATGACGATATTATGTGATATTTTTCACTGTGCAAAATGATTAAACCTTGAAGGTGATGGTCTCGCGAGTGATGTTAAACCTGCAGTTTCAATACTGGCATCTCACTCAGGTTGCCAGCAAATATACTGCTTTATAATATTTTATAATTCTGAAAACAGTCCCGCTGTAGCCATCACATTCCCAGCTGCACGGAGATAAAAATCACACAGTGAAACGGAGATGATTTGGCATCAATAAAATGCAAATGAGGAGACTTGAGGGACACTCTAAGATTGACTTTATAAAACTCTGCCACTTCTAGCATTTATAAAAGCAGACAGACTATTATGGCTGATGATCCAGTTCAATAAACACTGCCACTTAATGTCTGCAATAAAGTGTCAGCACTATTCGAAACGTCAAGTGATATTATAATTTTAATCTTTATTTGGTCATCAAACTAAATTTGCATCTTTCCGAATATTGACACAGTGATATATGGAGGTTATGATAAATGATAGCTCTTTTTTTCTGATGTTGCAAGATGTTAGGCCCTATGCCCAATATACTGGAGAAATTAGCTCTAAATATGGGGAGGAGGAGTTCCTTACAACTCTATTACTATACCTTGCACATGTCACGTATAATAAGTGACTAAGCATTCGTAGAATTGCTTTGACAACAAAACAGAAGCTTGCCCAGTTAACCACTATTATTTGCCCAGTTAACCACCATTATTTTGATGTCCTTATACATCAGTAACACCTTGATTTTTCAGATAGTGGCAAACACCGCTATAGGAGGTCTGGTCCAGCAACGGGAAAGCGACAACCTATTGATCTGAGCTTTCTTCCACATTGACAAGTGGCCATGAGTCATCATTTCACATTCACATGACGACTTCTCCTGCTATGCTATAATCTCACAACAAGCAGTAAACAAAAAAGGCAAATCCAAAAGGACAGAGATATTGGGAAGGAAATGTGGAGAAAATCAGCAATGTTTGAAAAGAAGCAAATCATATAAACTTCCAGAGTAATTAGAGAGATGCTTCTTGTCATCTATTAAACATTGTGAATGTTTAAATTATGCATGTTTAGGTTTATCTGTTGAACAATGAGAATGTAAGTTTATGTTTTTCAGTTAGAAATTATTACAATTAGGTCATTTAGCAAACGCGTTTATCCAAAGCGACTTACAAATACACAGGGCTATTACATGGAGCAGATAGGGGTTAGGCATCTTGCTCAACTTTGGGGCTAGAATCCACGACCTTCGGCTAGGAGTCCAACTCCTAGACCACTAGACTATCCTGCCCCTAATATTGCCTACGAATGAGAGAATTTGGGAGTGTAACGACTCAGACAGTGAGAGATAGAACTGACCAGCCAAGAGAGCAGACATGTTGTATGGTGTTGCAACAGAAAAAGTCTTAGAGTTATCAGGTTGTAAGAAGAACCCAGCATCTAGGACGCAGCATTTTAGCCAATGACCCCCAAAAAGGAGTGGCCCTTTATTTGATTTTATCTGCTGGTTGAATTTCACACCAGTCAAATAGGCCTACAGTACATTTAATCAATGAGCACAGTTCTTCTCAGTAATAGCGTGGCTTGGTGCAAGGCACAGCCGCAACAGCGCAACCACTCGCGATTGCACAAAGAATTCCTAGTTTTTTGGGGCGAATGGATTCACATTACGTGAGCGGAGAGCGACAGAGAGAGGCAGGGAACAGTCGGAGTGCCTTTGATTTCACTCTTCAATTAGAGTCCAACATGGAGAAGACGACATCTCTCTCCGACAGCCAACAGGCTAATTCCCATAGGGCCTATTTCTTAAAAGGACACACAAAAAAAATTACATCCTTTAAAGCATTTACCATCAGATCATCATTTCCTAACTTCAGATACATAAAAGTGAGAAGAGGAGGGGGGTTGAGAGTGGAAAGTACTCACAAATGGAAAGCATTTTATGCGTCTACAATGATGGTGACAGCAAGCGTTTATGAGCGCACTTTGAGTAGTTTCTTAATGCGCTTCTTTTCAATGAGGCTCCCTGGTAAGATAGCCTATTAAAACTGATCATGAAGGCATGTCTGCCATCAAAATGGCCCTGTTTTTTGTGCCATTTGCCTGCGAGGGAGTTTTCTCCTTTTATTAAAATGACAAGGACCACTCATCCTATGCATCTGCGAAATGAGCTGCAAATCCGATGGAAAATACTGGAAGCCTCTTTAGGTTGGCGCTCACAACCCCAAATATTCTCCCCAGTGTACTGTTGGAATATACTGTATAAAACACATTTGAATAAGTTTGTAGATGCAACTGTGAATTAAAGTGAGTTTGGCAGTAGGAGGAGGGGTAGAGAACAGTGTGCACCTAGGAGGTCTGTAAGGGGAGGAGTACAGAGGAGTGCCAGCCACTCAGCAGGAGGCTGCAGGAGGCGCATGCGCTGCCAGAGTTTCAAACCAATCCAAACGTTTTTGTTTCAACCACAAGGATAATTCGAGACAAATCCAGGAGTATACCATAATGGGAGGGACAGAATTTAGGGATTTGGGACAGATGAAATTTATTCATTCAGCATTCCGGGGCGCTCAAACCCAGCCAGTGTGAGCGCAGATTCTTGGCAGTGACCTCAGAGAGGCCTGAGATCAAAACAACAGTGTCGAAACGAATGCATCACTGTCGAAGGACACAGTCGCTCAGTTCCATCTGACATCACTGATATAGCATAAAGGAGGAAGAAAGAAGAGGCACAGAGGGACTAATGGGTAGTCGTCCTACAGCAGGGGCCTAATAACAAGATTAGCCGTTTTAATTTAGACGATGTGCGGCTTCTTGTTGGGCAGAGAGCCCCCCCCCTCCCTACTCTCGCTCAGGCAGCACAAAGGCTCAGTGAGAACATCAAGAAGGCAAGTGTGCGACATGCTGCTGGCCAATAGTACTTCATTAAGGCCAACAGCTGGAGGAAACACTTGGAGCTAGCACAACCCTTTGTGAAGCAAGCAAACAATTATTTATTATTTGTTTCCAGATCACATACGTGTGACATGCCTTACCTCCACATGAGTTTTGCCACCTCTATTGATTTACAATGTACTAGAGTGACAAGTATTAAGGAGCAGTTAGGAGTTAGGCATGGAGCACCCTAACCACTAGCCTATCGTGCCTAAAATCTAATTGTTGAGAGTTTTAACATTTAAGATGATGCGGGGTGGCGACGCCACAGGGGGGCGAAGTTGTACCCTCACATTAGCTGACAGATATCGAGTTGCCAATGGCTCTGCTGTAGCAGCGTAAAATCCACACACTGGTCATTAATCTGTTGAAGCCAATGCAGTGCATACCTCATCACACTTTCCGCTGGAAGAATTCATTCAGGAGTTTTCGCTCACGCGAGATGACACTGGGGCTTAAATGATATGCCTGCAATAACATTACTCTACAGAGAGTAAGTGAGGTGACACGGGAGTAAGATTGAGCTATCTAATCTCTTTGTGAGAGATTGCCATTCATTTCTAGGGCTTCACCTCAGCTACATATAAAGAGCCTTGTTTTTCGCTTTCCATCTCATTCTGTAACCCTGTAACATATGCTAACGCCTTGCAAGCTAATATATGTTCTAATCTAATATTCTTATATGACTCGTGCCTAACAGATGTGCTTTATTTTTGTGTGTTCTCATCTGCCACTTTGTCTGCGAGCTGCGAGACTCTTTATTCCAGGTTGATAATCTATCTAACATGACCTCAGGCCTTGTCATAACATGCCACAATAACCAGTCAACAGAGGGGCCATCGTCAATCAGTTATGAAACCTAACACCATCTCAATTTCTCCAATTACAAACACACACACACACACACACACTGTACACACTCACTCGCACATAAACACAACCTCTGGCGTGGCAGTGGAAATATTAACACCACATTACAGCTGCATTGCTGAGACATTATGGATAAGCAGCGATGCACAGCAGCTGCCTTCATTACGCAAACGTGATTACAGCGGCAGACCCCTCGGGCGTCCGGGGGACTAATGATCCCACTCTGCCTTTTGTTATTCACGTCGGCTGAGGGCACGCCACTAAGCAGCAGCCCTAGATGCCTGCCTGCGCCGAGTGAGGCTCCATTAATAACAGCCCATTCACATCCCTCCTGTTCACACTCAGCGCCCTGCCAGGCTAAATGAGCAAGAGAGAGCGAGAGAGAGCGAGAGAGAGACCCCCAGATGCTGGGCTCTACCCGTACCGCAGATGGGTCTACCCACCCTTCCTCCATGATGCCATTAATGTCTGCGTGTGTGACAAGCAGACATATGTTATAAGGCATTCATTGCTACCAATTAAACAACCCTCTGCGGATGCCCTCTTTGGCCCCGCCAGTGCACTCTCCCTCCAGAGAATGGAAATGCACATATTTACATAATGCACTAATGCAATAAAACAAATGAATAAAGTCCTGGGTGTGTGTGTGCGTGCGGTTGTGTGTGTGTGTGTGTGTGTGTGTGCGCGTGATGCACAGGGGACTGAGAAAATGAGATGACTATATTACTCCAATGGCTTATTTCTGGCACACCTTACAGTAGTAAGACAACTTTGCAAGAAACATTCTACAATTGCACTGCTCGCACCTCTACACTATAACACAACAAGAATAGCTAGGAAGGCTAAACAAACATTACTACTCCTAGGCACTATCCCTGATTTATGTCCGGAATTACCTTTGTGATGGAAACCAGCAGTTTCAAAAACAGAGGATTTGTTCGAAACTCAGGAAGCGCATGACCTTCCCGCGTAGCTTGTGCTTCTCTCTACTCCTAACCCTGCAGAGATCCCAGACTCAAGCATTGCAAACACATAAGAAGCTAAAAAAGCTTCCTGGTCGGTATTTCAAATTCATGTTATTGTTATGTTATATTATTTTAAATCTGAGGCTCACCAACCAACAAAGTACAGAGTGATTAATCAATTGCAACGTTTTAAGTGTGAGTTGATGTGGTATATATATTTACATCTATTTCATTCTAAATGCTAAACGTTCCACCTACTCAGAGTAGGCAGACCTTTGATGAAGGTAACATAAACAAAGGATAATAAACTCAAGCTAGCAACGCGACTCTTGAGTGGGCAAACACTTTGCTCACTTGGAACAACCGGGCATGCTGCAGTATCTTTCTCCAACACGAATCACAGGTCTGTGATTCTAACAGGAAGCTCTCAAAATTACAGAAACTTTCGGGGGGGGGGGAGAGTTCAGAGCTAATAGATACAGTAAGCTTCAAGTTGTATTCCTATACATGTTGTGTGCTACCTAGGAGGTAGCCAAAACAAGCTTTTGGTTGCATTATAAAGCACTGCATATGACAATAAACTACTAGAACCTGAACTATTGCGTTAATAGTACACTCTGAGCCACACTTACAGTATGTGGCACTGACTGTATTGCTTATCGAGACTCGTAATGCTTGCAGTGTGCAGACTCCCTTAGCTTGATATACCTCCCTTTGCTCCTTTCGCCCATCAGATGGATTCTGGGTCACCCCCGCTGCTGACCGTGCACTAAATTATTCAGTTGAAAATAAGTCTGCATTAAATATGCATTGAATCACAGGAGTACAACTGTAGAACAAACTGTGCTACTATGTATATAGAAATGGAATCGATGCACAAGTGTGTTCCCAATTTGCATTTGGGCCATGTTTTGGAGTGCTTTTAGGTGGAGGAGGATTTATGTGACCTCTGGAGAGTCAGACAAATATATGTGCATTACCAAATGAATCAGTGTGCAAAATGGAGGTGTTCACGGTGTTTCCTTTCTGTGCAGATGGCTTAACAAATTGCACTAAGTCAAGTGTGTCCGATTCAAATACAAGGGTGCATACAACCGAGAAGTTACAGCCACATCAATAACAATCAGAGCTGTACACTGGTGGAATACTGGCGGATATAAACATAACAAAGGTTAAGCCAGAAAATGCTACAGGGTATGTAGGTTTAAATATGAAGTGAACATTTAATTACTAACATACAAAAATGCTAACAGAGGTGTGTCTTCATTAACTATACACACACGCAAGAAACTGGCAGTTGAGAGCTGTGCAGAAACTACTAAATTCATCTAGCACTGAATGTCCGACCAATACAATGGCAATAAAGGAGGCCCACATGCCCGGCCAAATGTTATTATATTAATGTCATTAGATGACACCATTATCTATCCACATACGATAATGTGACATAATCAATATTCAGCTTGTCATAATCCTGACACTGTGGGCGTAGATTTATAACAAAGGGACTCAGGGCTCAGCCAGATTAATTAAGCTGAAGGTGATGGTGATGATGAAGGCGCTGCACTGGCAGACTCACCCTGCAACCTTACGAACGGTCGCTGACTGCACCAGACCGTCTTTGCTGACTGTGGACCTCGAGACCTCACGCGGACCCTCATCAGCCCAGGCAGCAGAGGGGGCTCAGCGGCCCATTAAGCCAGGTATAATGGCCTCGGCCCGGGCCTCCAACAAGGCGAGGAGACCTGGAGAAAGAGAGGTCAAAGTTCGTATAACATTGGAGAGGGGGAGCACAGCAGAAGGTCTAGTGTGTTACAAATGTCAAAGGACAATAAAAAAAAAAAAGAAGGTGGATTCGGTTTTCTAAAAGAAAGTTTTGTTTTTCAACATTGACTTGATTTCCACACTAGCCAATCGTGGACAAATACCACATTGCATTACCTTATTTTATTAAATTATTAAAATACTATACTATGAAATACTATAAAAGGCACTGTGACATGCGTTATCTGATTAGCCAGTAATATTTTGAGGTGAATTAATGAATAACTGAATTAATAGCTACAATTTTTTTACTGCTACATTGCAAGCAACATGGTCTTCATCAGGCAATCACTGCAAGTTGTGTCACCACTGTTGGCTTGCGTTTACCATTTCATTACAACATACATGCATGCTAGTATCATTCCCATACACATTGTACAAAAGTATCATGTTTGATCTATAATAGGGAGGGGGCAAAGAGAGTCTGGAATTGGCCTTTTGTAACCAACATTACAAAAGTCATTTTGGTTGCAACCTCAGAAAGCACATGTCCCTCCCACACCTGAGCACTGGCTCGCACCCCTCTCTACTCCTCGCCATCTAGAGCTCATAGGCTCACATCATTCTCTATCCCCACCCCCCCACCCCAACATTCACACACACTCTTTTGAGGACAGTTATACAGAGTCCTGCCCAACCCCCCTATGTTGTCCTCTAGTCTACATCTCCTCTACAGAGTGTTACGGACGACTGGAATGAAAGGCACTGGCAAAGCAATAACAAGCTTGCTGTGAAACGGCCATGGGATCAATGGGGGTTTTAGAGAAGCAGAACACGTAAGCGCAGCCAGTCAATTAGAGAAAGGACCAGCACCAGCACACATACACCCTCCATAGTGGCTGGCCTTTAAAAACAGTTACTTTTCCTCTCTCGTCAGCTCTTTTCTCCAGCTTCAAACAGAGCAGCATCTGGGAATGGTGGCGTGGAGATAATGCCATTTCTTCTGACATGAAGCGGTCTTGAACACATGGACAAATAGGTTTGGAGGGACTCCCATTCAAGAAAGAGTCCGATTCAATGCCAAGTTCTCTTCTGTTAAGTAAGTGTGAAGGCAAGTGCAGAGGGTGCTCAATTGCACCGACCACTCCAGATATACCGTATAGACAAGGATCTTAAAAGGGGTAGTGTGTATGTAATAAGGGTGTCCGAAAAGTGCAGTATGCCCCCCATGGTTCGGTACACGGTTCACAGAGCCAGTGATTAGGAGAGTGTAAAACAGCATCAGTGTGCAGCACTGCTCGATAAGTGTAGCATGCAGAAGTTTACTAGCGAGACTGGGGATAACTTGCCTACACTGACACCATAAGCAGAGCAGAAATGTTACGATACCGTCTGTATGTAGCCTGACAGAGTCCTGGAAGTCAAACCACGTGGCCCACACGGCGAACTGAAAAGGTACATGACTGACTGAAAAATAACAGTACAGTACAGTGTGACAATACAGTGGTACACACATGGAAATACCCTTTCCAAAACGGGATTGTGGTATCAAATAATAGTACTATATCTTCCCACTTTAATGTTTGATAGAAATTTGTGACAAAGCATAACAAAACAATGAGTCCAGATATAATGAAGCCCGTTTAGTGAAGTCAAAGAGAAAACATTGCAACCATTAGGTGTGACGAGACTAAGTCACTGGTGTCAAAATATAATCTTCTCTGCAGCAATTTAGCCGTGCTCATTTGAGTCAAAATATGAGCTGGCATGTGAATCTATTACCACTTGTTTTGTGTTGCGCCTTGACAAGGATTAAGGTCATGGTGCTCGTGCACAGTTTGTAACTAATAGAATTTCACGCAGGGTATCTGGGAAATAAATGGAATTCCAAGTAGGCTCACAAGACTCCTGGTGCAAGTGAGAAATGTGCCTGTAGAGGGATTCTGTGAAGGGACACTCAAGGTCAGAAGACTCGGAAGAAGACAGAACGTGGTAGTTGTAGTACTTGGCGACAGACAACAATGATTCTACTCTGAAGGACAGAAAGTAAAACTTTTGACGTGGGCCTTAAAAAGGGACATAATCACATATGTTATAACGGAATTGAGGAGTGTCCCTTTAATTCTGCCGGACTATGCCCTGCATAAAACAAGAGTGATTTCAACCCCCTTATCATTCCCTGCAATGCTGTAGTAAAGTTAGCTAGCCCATCTACTGTAGTGCTGTACTTCATAGGGTGCCCTGTTTGCATTTTTACCCAGGTGGTAAATCACATTCGTGGCCAGAGAAGGGACCAATTATCATGGCCAGAACCATCACCAAGCACGGAGACACTAAGGCACACCTGTGACACGTCTTTCTCCATCAAACAAATTCTATGCAAATCCACAATGGGATACATTTGGCACTTCTTGCTCTTTATCGTGTAATATTATTTGTTTCCATTCCCCTCTCTCCACAAGTGCTCTTCTTCAGGATATCTGCATAAAACCTTTTGGATATGATGAACGTTGTAACACAGTAAGGAGGTTCATTCCAGGTGCTACACTTCCAATTAGGCATGTGAACAAAACTTGAAAGTTATACAAAAGGAGGGCATGAGAAAAACACTTCTGAGAGAGGTGGTCGGCTGATAATTGTCTCAGTCTGTCCCCCCGTGTTTCTCATCTTGTGAATCTATTATTTTCACCCATTTGTCTCTGTTCTTCCCCAACAATTCCTCTCTACCCTTTTTTCTACTGGACAGGCTATACTAAATAAGCTATACTATACAATAAAGGCAGATACTCAATGTATAATGAACTCCCCTCTGTTCCTGCATTTGCCACTCCTTCTGAAACCTGCTCACTCGTGTTTACACCATGCTGCTGCCGGCAACCACCATGGAGTGTTGAAACCAATGAGGAAGAGCTTATTGTGCAGTACTACTAATGGCCACCAGGGGCTTGGCTCAAAAACAAAACAAATGACAGTCCAAACAAATGAAAGTCCATGAGAAATATTGCTAACTTCTCATATACATACAAGCTCAAAAATACTTTTTCCAATAAGGAGTTATGGTCACAATAGCTAATTTGACTACTTGTAATAGGTGTGATGGGGTCAATTTTGATTTCAACCAATCGCTAGAGATCACATGACCCAGTCAGACAATTACAAGAGGGTTAATAGCAAATTCCGCTTCAATAGGCCTACTAACCAATAGTACTGACTCATGGCTTCAGAAACCATTTGGTGACATCACACAGGCTATGGTTTTCACATTATTTCACAGCAGTGACAAAATTCATACCAAATTTTTTGGCATTCTTTCTGTTCATCTTCACATCAGATAGAAAGTTAGTGCCAGTTAAAGAAATGTAAAATGAGTAGCAGAGTTTGTGCTCTGCTATCAAGTTGAATTGTGAATACAATTTATCAATGGCAGACTGACAGTGGATCCTCTGGTGTGGTAGAGTACTGACAAAATAGTTCTTTGAAGCTACCTGAACAACTAGAAACCCTTGTCTGCTACATCAAAGTGGGTGATGGATGATAGTCAAGTGAGGAACAGTGTACCAATACATCTATATCTATTCACTTGTCTGTTCCCTAATGGCCAGATTTAATTCTCTCTAACACACTTTAGCTCTGCTTTTGTTGGACCACATACATTTTACAATGCAAGGTATACACGGCTGGTTGGACCTTTACATTATTCATTGAAAAACGATATTCGTTACTGTGTATAGACCATAATTCACCTACATAGCCAAAACAAGCTGTTGTATATCAGCTCTGTGTATAAAACTAGTAGGCCTACTCTCACACCATATTCTCTTTAAACGCGGTGCAATACTTAGCGGTTCAATGTACTATAACGGTAAGGTACACGGCCGAGACTTTTCCTGCCATTTAAGCAGGCTACTTACACCTTGTGGAGAACTATATACCACTCCAATGTAGACCATTTTGTTAGCGTTTATTGGTGTCAGCATATGTATCTCATTAAATATTTGAAAAAAATGTGACAGACAGTTAACCGGAATGCAAGCTAAATGATTTACAGATAGCCGCAGAAAGATAACACATTAGTCTATAATGTGTTATCTTATAGACCATTGCTCTGCCAATAACTCCTAGATAATATCAGTATTGCTAGAGTGAAATATTAATGACTATACCGTACCATTCGACCAGCATGATTCAGCAGACTTGCCAATAAAGTTAAATAATTGTTTTTTGTTTGTTTTTTTTATGCGCGGTGCTGCATTGCCCCCTGCTGATCATGATGTGCACTGCGATGCACCTGCTCTTCAAAATCCGTGAAAAAGTGACCAGAGCAGCGAGCTTTAAATTGTGCTACAAATGCAAACGAAGGATTCATACATTTCAGTATCCATACTGTACTTCGGGAAGTATTGCTTTTTATTTCACTCACGAACCTAATGCAAGTAGCCGATCAACAAAACCCTGATTTTGTATTTATAACAGCAACATATTCAGAGCATGATTCACTACTGCAAATTCTACTGGTCACATAATGTGGTTGTATTACAATAAGAGATCAATATCTACAGTTTGCCTGTAGTCTTTGGCAAACCAAGAGCCGCAGCCCCCAAAGCTATCACCTTCACTTTTCTGCTCTGTTCTGTTAAGTCTTCACTCTTTACTTGGTGACAGTTGTCACATTTGCCAGAAGAGGAAAAAATAATTTGACCTTGGTTCATTAACAGTCTCAAGCCTCTCCCGGAATAACCAAAAGTGGGATAAACGACATAGATTGAAGGTCAGATACACTAACTGAAAATGCTATTTGCTGACGTTTGGAGAGACATAAACATAAGCTGCTGTCACCTAAGAGTAATGTAAAACATTCATCATACCCGCCAAGAAAAATGCAGAGATGTCTTACTGCCATCTCGCGGTAAAATATACCCGAGTGACTGATTTCCAGTGACTTGTAGTGATCATTTTACAAATCAGGTCATTCAGCAGATTTTACAGGGGAAATACAATGCTTTGGACTGTTGTCATGCTGAAATTGCTTATCATTCCATGGTGCATAGTTTGTGTTGGTTTTAATTTTCTTGTAACCTTTCAAATGTTCCACCTATATAATCCAGTTGTAATGTGTAGCCTATAGGCCTATTCTGCTAACTCATCCCGATCTACAAATTAGCCTACTCTAGAGGAGCACATGCTTCTCACTTTAAAGTATAGAAAGTGGTTAAATATTTATAGCTTACGGCAATGTTTGTTAATAGCCTACTGTCAAAACAGCTCCAGTCCAAACCAATGGAATATTATTAACGGTGAAAAGTCCGTTACAAATCATAGTTTAACTCATTTAACTTTACTATACTGTCTGCCAGCAAATGGCAACCAAATCTGTGACTGTGACTTGTTCCCTAGGCTACCTCTGGTGTCGTTATATTAGCTCCCTATTGGAAATGTGACAAGCAAGGAGTTACAGTGGCCGCCTCACAATTTATCGTATAGGCCTAATTCTTGTCTTAGTAAATGTAACCTGGTCCACGATAGATATTGTAAAGAAACATACTGACGCAAAATAGCCTACAATAGTCTACACGGCGAAGCTGTAGTTACACACTAATGACAATACCAATGAAAGCCCACCAACCTCGTCTAGAAGAAATGCCAGTCTCCTAACAGAGACAGGTGTTTCTAATAATTATACGGTACACGTTGAAAGTTGATTGAGTGACTGTTCTGGATAATGGAAGTAACTCGAGCCTTTTTCACTTTTAGAGTAACTTAGTAGAATGAAACGCAGGAAATATGATATAAAGTAATAAAGAAGTTAGTTCCAACCAAACAAATCTTAATAATCGTATGACTAAAATTAAACAACACGTTAAAGGATTAACTCATATTATATCTACATTTTGTATTTTATTAATGTTTATGTTATTTTTAAGGTTAGCATAGGCTATGTGGACAGTGTAATATTTGAATGCATGTGTAACTTGAAAGGGGCGTGGCCTGGCAGCACTTCGTGCAGATCCGTAGCTTCGGCGGGATGCGGCTTCGGTGTGTTTTCGGGCTGACTGTTCTTTGTCCTCCATTAGTGCTCGGATTCACTGCTACACTGTACAGCGCAGGCCCGAAGTAGCGCAGCCGCTCTGAGGTTAGTGCCCTACCGCGCAATCTCCATCTATTTCAGCCCCGGCGCAGTCGCATCATCAACCCGGCAGCATTGGGGTGAAAGATGCAGATTGTTTAGATGTTGACATGAAAAGGTTTTATTTTCATTTTGGATTTAATAAGGACGATAGTCAATATACGCAGCGACAACAACCTCAGATAGAGCAGAATAGCAGTGGAGGTGACGCAGGCCGCTTAGGCCTGTTTTAGCGATCTGTTATTTGTCGAGGCGCGGATTTGATGCTAAGTGTTTAGTTTCTGAGGTTAAGCCACCAACAAACAATATACATATCCATATTCGGTGCACAGGCATTAGCAATGAATTGCAGATTCTGATTTGTGCCATATTTCATTCAAAAGATTACTGCTGCATTGTGGAATGCTTAGCTTGTTTGCTAGCTAGCTAATTAGCCAAATGTAGGACATGACTGGCTTAGCTGGCTTCCCATTGCTAGCCAACCTGCCATTCAGACAATGTTACCATCACACAACGCTGGTATTAGTCATTGTTCTGAATATTTTATGTACGTATGTGCCACTAGCCATACAGTTATGAGTATTCGTTGCAGATCATGCATAGGGGCAATTTGTATAGCGTTTGACAGCACCATTCATTTTCAGTGGTTAGCCCAACTAACGTTAGCTGGGTCGCTCGTAAACTGATCTGGGCGATATCCATGGCATTAAATCTAAATTGTATGCTTGCCTGTAATAATTTTCAACCACAACCATTTGTCCAAAGTATTGTATATCTGCTTGGGGATATTGTAGCCAATAGTTTTATTTTATATAAGTTGATGAAGAATATTGTATTTTAACTTACTTGCCTAGTTTGACATCGGTTTGTAAATAAAGCCTATTGGAAGTCATGTTCTGTGAGACACTTTATTGTGAACTTGTAGCCAGTGAGAGAATAAATGGATAAATGTCTTCACCCTTCTTTAGACTATCTTGGTACTCCAATTAAAGACAAATGCATCTCACATTTAAACTACAGACATCTGTCATCAGTGTAACACTGAATCATGGTCATAGTTTATCAAAACTATAACATTGATTTATGTGGAGTAGCAGATCTTATTTTACTACCAGAACCTGCAGTACAATTTCTCTATACAGTGAATTACCTGTAATTAAAATAATGACCATCTGTCCCCTCCCCCACTTTATTATTATGAATTTGTAGTTTACCCCTAACTCAACATTCTAGAAGCACGTCAGTGTAAATGTGCCGTCAATTCCCCCATGCTCAGTGCAAAGAAGGTGAAAAACTCATTTATAGCCGTCGTGTCAAACTGCTATGAAAAACTCCACATTTTTGTTTCAACACATTTCAGGAGCACGACTTTGGAATTTATAATTAATTGAATGGATTTGGCATAGTGTTTGGTTGGAGTTAAATCTGCACAGTCTTCTATAGCACACAGTATGAGCCCTGTTATAGAGTTTTTTGCATATCTGCAACTTTTTGGACAATGCATGGAAAAAATGTTTACCAGAACCAATTAACCCTGGACATCTCTAGCATGAAGGGAGTGAGTCTACATACATATATACAATACATAAAGTGAACAATGCATCTTAAGACAATTAGGCTCCAACAGTTTTGTTTTCAGGCAGGTGTTAATTTAAATATCACAACATGAGTAAAAATGTACCTTCCTTAGCTACAGTATGTGTAAGTATTTGGTCTATTTATAAATAATATTCATTTGAACCTGTACAGTGTGAGTGGATGTTGGTATGATGTAGACTAGCAATAATGGTAAAATAAAACAATGACATAAACTCTTAAAAGGGCAAATGTGCACTTTTCAGTCCAGACTCGTCTGTTCTCCTTGTCTTTCTTGCTCCAGTCAGTGTACCCTGGACCAGCAGACTAGACCAGGCGGCAGGTAATGGAGGAACACAACATTCACCAAACAGAACACATGACCACCATTGAGGCGCATGCCGTCAGCCAACAGGTCCAGCAGGTACACTTCTAACATCAATCAATGGGAAAACTCGGTTCACCTCATTGTAGCTGCGAATATAGTGGAGGAATATAGTGTTTACCAAGCTCACCCCATCCCCTGCAATAACGGCTGCTGCATTTTAAAACAGAGCAGATTATAAAGCACATTCACCACTTGAATGACTCGCATCCATCTTTAACTTGCTATGTCCACCAAACAGTAGGCATCCCTTGGCTGGAGCTTTGTACAACCAAACGCACCTAATGCGATTTCTGCCCTCCATACGACATGTTTTTGTCAGGAATCACTGGTTGAGATTCGGGTTACAACATGGATTGCAAAGTGTACCTTTTATACAAATAACCAAGTCGCAATGATTTAGCATGTTTATAGCTGTAAGAGTGACATGTAATCACCATCGCTTTACACACATGTAGGTACATGTGGCCACCTATACTGATGCAACCATGATGAGTGCTGAGGAAGACTCCACCTCCTCTCCGGACGATGACCCCTATGATGACACAGACATCCTCAACTCAGCCGGTACTGATGAGGTCACAGCTCACCTGGCCGCTGCAGGTAAGCTGAAAGGAAATGGTTTCGATGTGGCCAGTATGCAAGGGTCCAGTAAATACCCCCCAGTTGGGTTGCAATAATATAGTTATTAAATGCCCCATATCTTTTCAAGTTTGAATATTATTGTTTTGCAGCTGTACTTTACAACACACAACAGTATATTTTAAACCCCACCAACCTCCTTTTAGAAGTTTGAAACATGTGAGACAGGTGTTGCTAACGTTCAAGTGGAGTTGTTGACTGTTCTGTTCTTTTCCATTATTCTGTTCTTTTTGTGTCTCCCTTTTGAAATGAACATTCCATTTCTATTTGGTGTTGCGCTTTTTTTTTAACATGTCCTAATTAGCTATCTAACTGAGAGTGAGGGGTAGATCAGAGATGATTGGGTACAATCCAGACACATTAGACAGATTTAAAAAGTCTAGCTTTTTCAGCAAATTCAGCTGAATTTTACAATAGGAGACTTTTAAAATCTGTCAGGATGGTTGATGTTGGGTCTATTTACCAGGGTACACTCATTTGTGGTGTTTCTGTTTCTGTGTGTGGATGCATAATTCCATTCTTTTCAGAAGCTTCGTATCTTTTCAATCATGCAATTCCAAGGGGAACCTTCCCTAGCATTCAAAATGTGCATGTCTTGCTATCATGAAACACACGTGAGAGCTTGTCTGTAGTGGATAGTGAGTACTCACCGTCCTCAGTCTTGGACCTCCTGGAGTTACCTTAGCAGATTATTTTGTAATCTCTTCTCTGTGCTGAATAGTTTTTTTGTAGATAAGACATCAATGGCCTTTTGGTTGTGTATAATGCAATTGATTGACCACCAGATGGGGCCAGTGCTCCACTTTGTGTTGCTTGTTGTCCACAATGGTTTCAAGTCAATGTTACATCCTTTAGCCCCTTATCCTAAGAGACAGGTCTTTTCTTTACAGTTTAGGCTACATTTGTGTAAATAACATGTAATTGGGATATTGTATAGTTCTGTATTCCTCCCCCCTCTTAACACAAAGTGGTGACAATGCATTTTACAGAGCCAGTGATAATAACAAAAAATCAAGAGATCCAAATAATTGAACTGTAACACATCTAGTTAAAAACAGAGCAAAGAGCAAACCAGGCAAAAACAATAGAATTCAGACCTAAAGTTGCTAATTGTAATTACTAATCCCTATTCCTATTAACAAGCAAAACTATACCTTCTCCTAGGCCCAGTGGGCATGGCAGCTGCTGCCGCGGTGGCAACTGGCAAGAAACGCAAGAGGCCACACATATTTGAATCCAACCCCTCCATCCGCAAGAGACAGCAGACACGCCTGCTCAGGTCTCAGTTGTACTAAACCATCTTGATGTTGAATCTCAAACTTGTCTAATGTACGAAAACTTGGGTGCTTTTATTGTGAATCAGAAAGTAACTACTTGTATGTGTAAACAGGAAACTGCGAGCCACCCTTGACGAGTACACAACCAGGGTTGGCCAGCAGGCTATAGTGCTGTGCATCTCGCCCTCCAAACCCAACCCTGTGTTCAAGGTGTTTGGCGCCGCCCCTCTGGAGAACGTGGTGAGTGTTTCAGTTTGGACCAAATATAGGCCACTTCAATGTCAAACTAAATAAATGGCCTTGTATTTCCTCCAACTGAGCTGCCACTGCGTTTTGGTATCATCTAAAAAAAGTAAAAATTTAAATGGTATGTCTTTGACTCACAATGGCTATTTTTTCACTTGCTAATTCATTACTGTAATATGGCAGCCCATGTCCCCTCTTTGCTTGAGACCTATTCTGTCCCAACATCTGTTTTCATTCCCTAAACCACCATGCTGTGTACTGGTTTCTGTCTTCTAGGTAAGGAAATATAAGAGTATGATGCTGGAGGACCTAGAGAACGCCCTGGCTGAACACGCTCCTCCTGGGGGGGAGCTCGCCTCGGAGCTGCCCCCCCTCACCATCGACGGTATCCCCGTTTCTGTGGACAAGATGACCCAGGTGAGCCTGGGTTCCAGCAGCTTTCAAAACACGGTATCGGTTAAGTGGTAAAAAGGGAGGTTCAGAGTCAAGGCGGGTGTCAGGGGGCAGGATGGCCAACCTGTAACCATCATTCTCATAGTCACTTACTCTCCGCAAGTGACTTTAAACACATCTGCTAAATGACCACATTGTAAATTTTGCATTAGGTTTTGGGTAGCTGCATAGTGAAGACCAGTTGGTGTTTGAGGAATATAATCATATATTCTCCCAGCAGGGGGTGCCAGTGAGCAATAAATCAAAGCAACCCCCTGCCAAGTGTGAGCTAGAGCTTATGGAGCAAGGTCAAATCTTGCGATCCACCCAACAGGGTTATATTAGCCGTTTAAATCAGGTATATTTCAGGGACACTAGCTCTACAATCCAGGTATGAAGCAGATGCGTTTTTAAAGTGGGCGTAATGTCGTCGCCTTATCAGGCAGGGTGTGGTATTACTAACCAGTGGAAGAGAGTGAACAGTAGATTGTCCTGGCTGAGCGGTTTTTCCCC
>JAOEHI010021825.1:0-27427 GCA_025447815.1 Percopsis transmontana | reverse complement strand
GTCCAACACCCAGACCACTAGACTATCCTGCCCCCTACTAGCTGGGAGTCCAACACCCAGACCACTAGACTATCCTGTATTAACGCATGACTCAGCATCTATGGGTCGCAGAGGAAGGTAAAGATCTTCATGGTTCCATTATGCTAGGCAAGTCGACTACTGTCAATTTGCCGCAGTTCCTGTGTGCGCTCAAGAAAACCCTTTGACCTTCGTTTTTACTACTTTGCCCTTTATTGGTTTATGTCTGACGCGACCTTGAGAGGAGAGGAAGGTTTGCCATTGGCTGTGGTTTCGGAGCCGTGGCATTCCCGCCAACCACAACACCACTTCCATGGCAGGACTGAGGACCTGTAAATTAGATAAGCTTCCCCAAATCCCCCCATGTTTGATGAATGGACTGAGGCAACCTAATGGTGAACTGGGCAGGCAAAAAACTGACTTTTGGCATCGCCAGGACTGTCTCGCTGTGCTGGGCAACATAAATTCTGCACAGCGTTTCGGTGTTACTGAGGTCAACCTGCCCTTTTTGCTTGCTCTGTCCTTCTGTCGGTGGGGGGGGAAGATGAACGCTCGGCTTGCCGTTGAGCTGTTTTGCATTGGAGTCGTGTTGCATTGAACCTCTCCCAAGCTCCGGGGCTGGTAGCCTATTTATGGCCTCTTTCATGCCTCACGTACTTTCTAAAACATTCCATTATTTGTGCACCATTAAGTTTGGTGGAGGTGGATGTGAGATTCCTAAGATCACACTTTTCAATCTCTCAATCGTGGCCACATTTTTCAAAAGTTTCTTTCTCATGGCTATATGCTAGCGAGCTAACACAAGAGCAACAGAAATTGTGACGATTTAGACGTGAGGACACTTATAAGGGTATACTGTGAGCTCCAAGCTCCACATATTGTAGCTTTGCATCCATTGATTCTACCTGCTGGTTTGAACACCAGGGAAAACACAACAGAGCTTCAGGAGACATGGGAGGGGTTCATTTCAGGGCACTCTTACTGAATAGCACATCCCTCCATCTTACAGCTGAGTATTGCCACATTTCTGTACTTCTGATACGTTTTCAACCAGTACCAGTAAGAGAGGCCTTTTCTAGCAATAGACCTTTTTTACTGTGACCCGGAAGTGCTACCAAAGAGGCAAGCAATGGTCATGGATTGTGAAAAATCTTGCAACCACTTCCGCTCTTTTACAATCTGATGGTGTTTGTTGAAGTGTGAATCCATCCAGATTTTGTTGGCTGGTGACATAGGCCTACTGATATAGTACTACCTCTTTGTCATTTCTTTTAAAATGGACATTGACATGGACATTGAGTAAAACCTGTCAATTTTAGTTCCTCGGAGAAATACACAAATTACTCAAATGTTAAGATGGTTACTTTTGTTACATGGAAGTTTGTACATGCATCAGGGAATATTAACTGTAGTTTGGTCGTTTTTATTTTATTAAATTTTTTTATTGTTAGTTCATTAGGTAAATTGAAGCAGTTCACAAGTAAACGTGTTAGTGATAATGAAACATTATTAATACATTACATACAACACAGGGGAATATCTTTAAGTAAAAACACAAATGCCCATGGTTGTAATAGCATTGTTTTTCTTGTGTTTTACTCACAGCAGAACCCAGTACTTAAACTTATCTTTATAAGCAAGGACATTCCATTTGTTCCTGACTATCTGGACTCCTGAGATTAATTATTTGATTCCTTTGTTCCCAGACTATTTGAAACAACAATTTCGTATCCTGCTGTGGATTAGCTCAGTAGTTTTGGGTGATTGGTCCAGATATGGCATGTCTACATTCATCCTGACACTGATTGCTTTGGTAGTTTGCGGTCAGACGAGGCCTGCAAGAAAAAATCGGATCAGTGACTCCCAGGAAAACACGAACAGGGATTTCCAATAGAACATCTCAATTTAGGCTTTTCTTCTTTCTCGCAAGCATAAAACGTTTTCTTTTCTGCTGTTCATTTGATTATTATTATTTATTTGAACTCTTCATGACTGCTACCTGAGTCAAGATCAGATTGCTTAAATTGCTTGTGTGTGTGTGTGTGTGTGTGTGTGTGTGTGTGTGCATTATTGCGTGTCGCTATAAAGAGAGCAGGTGAAGGACAGACCGAAAAGAAAAACTCAACCCAAGGACTCGACTACAACGCCTGTGTGTGTGTGTGCGTCTTTGGGAGGGGATGTCCTCTGCCCCCCCAACCACCTTCCCCGTTCAACTCCCAACTGAACCTCATCTGGAAGGCATCGGGGTGGAGGCCTGTGAAAAACGAAGAAGCACTTCAAACACAGCAAAATATTTAAATCCAGCCGGCAGAGAGGATGTGTGAGGTGAACCTCCTCGCTCTACAGGAAGGGGGTATCGGGGAGCCCTCCCCCCTTCTGCGTTCTGGCCCTCCTGTTCATTAAGATGGTGGCTAATGTGTTATGCTAGGCTACATGTTGTCACGGGCAGTCAATGTGTCTGTAAAAGCATATTCTCTTGTTCTTACTATACTGGAGTCTGACAGTGAATTGAGATTTGCGTTTTGCGTAGGCACAACACTTCTGATCGGCAAATGACAGAGAACAGTTCATTTTAAAGCCTTAATCCGCAACTTATTATCCTAATGTTGATTTTTTGTATGTCTTTAAAGACAAATGTGGCATGCCTTCATACAAACTGAGCGTGTTACAACGTTGATTTAGAACTACCGCTACGGTCTCATTGGTCAATGGCGTTCCAACACGTCACTACTGGTGGATGTCTGGGAAGAGCCCGTTAAGCCTCTGTCACTACGATGTCGGGGGTTTGAGTAGGGGCAGTGAGTCTATTGCCTTCCCATTGTATTCTCAAATTGAACAGTGAAATAATGTCAAACTTTATTTGCAAATATAGCGAGGTGTAAGTGTAATTTCACTGAGAATCTCTGCAGCTGTTACGCATCGCACACACATGTCAGTGCTTGACATAAGCAGGTAGGGTACCTGGCTTTCATGAGGTTCTCACATGCAGTATAGTCTCTGAGGTGTGTCAACATGTCCATGTCCACCAAGGAATAAAAACTGTCCGGCCAGTTTGCTTTTGCATACAGTCGGGCCCGCTGGAAGCGCATAGTGGCTGGCTGCCAGTGCGGTGATCGGTTGTTCAGTCACTGTCAACCTCGGCGTCTGAACCCACACCAGACTCGTTCCATCCCATGTTCTGTAGCATTACCGAAGCCTCCCGGTGCGTTAGTCTTGCTTCGTCTGCTTGCCATCGGGTAACTCTTCCCAGTGTCTTTAAAATGAAGCTACAAGCTAACTCGGACCGCGCTCAAGCAATTACCATGGCAATCAGGGTTTCATGACACTGGATATGCGCCCTTTTTCAGTTGCTGAAAACAACGGATTCCACAGATTCAACGTGTACGACATGTTCTTTAATGTTCTTTAACGTTCTTCTCTTTAGTGTTCCAAATTGTTGGTTATTTAATAAAGCCTTTCTTATTCAGTGGGCTGGAGTATTTACATGAATGCGTCTGTTACATAACAGTGGAATTGGGCCTTTTACTGCCTTCTTTTGCATTTGCATGATTTGCATTTGAAGGAGGAGACAACAGTGTTTGAGGTTCACGGTATGTCAGTTCCATGTACCGAACTCTCCTTATTCAACTATACCAAAGGTAAATACAGTTCAGTTTTCCATTCTATGGCCCCTTTAAATAATGTACATCGGGGTGCTTTTTAAACACACTTCCACTAATATCTCACTGTTACTATTAACATTATGTGACCACTGGTACTGTAGAATATGAATGAATAATTAATTAAGGAAAACAGCACACACATTCACGCCCACAAACTCCCACAGAAACAGAGAGGGATCATTATAACTCATGTTATTATTCCACTAATTCAAACTAAATATAGATATAAAAAGCAACAATCCCCCATGTATTCCGGCCAACGGTTGATGTTATATAACACAGTAGCTGTCAGTTATGTTAACAGTTTTAGGTATTTTGTGAATTTCTGTCTGTTGCCCATGGTGACCGCCCGGCTGATAACATCGCCCAACACATTGCAGGAAACGTCGAGTCAGAGGTCCGTCTGTTTCATACGTCTATACGCGTAGTAGAGGAGGAAAGCTTTTACAGTCTCAAAACCCGAGGAACAGAAGATTAAATGTTGTCTTTAGCAGCAGAAAAAAAACTTTAAGCGAGACAGCTGGGATACACTTTGGAGTCTCTTGCCTCTTCCACTTTCGCTCTACGTCTGTCTGTCTGTCTGTCTGTCTCTCTCTGTCTCTCTCTCTCTCTATCTCTCTTTGCTATAGTTCTATCCGTCGTTTCATCAAAATATCTTCCATAACGTACCCATTCCCTTGCAAACCAAAGCACTGCATTGTGCAGGGGAAAAAACGTACAAAATAAAGGCCAGTATCACTGTGCTGAAATGTTTTTTAGCTTATTTGAAGAGAACATTTAGGCTTTGGGTTTTATACAATATTTCACAAGATACAGGGTATGACTGAACCCACTGACAAGTCCCTGATGTACACACAACACATCAGAGTATTCAGAGTGAGGTTCTACTCCATGAATACATTAACATTATACTGTGCAGATGGTAGATAGCAATGTACTGTATTTAGTATTTACCCCTTGATCCCATGCACAGGCCACACTGACCCCCACTTTGAGAACCACTAATCAGGGGGCCATATGTCTTGTCAGGCCTGATACGGCGATATTACAAAAGCGGGAGGCTTTGAGTCATGGTGTTTATTCGACAGTGACAGACCTAATCACTCGCACATCTACATTTACAGCACACCGTCTCATGTTTGATTTCTCTAGATGGTATAGACAGCGCACATGACTTGAACATTTGACTGTTCCTGTTCAAAGAGTCTGCACCACGTGGATTGTTTATTTTACAAGTCATTCATTCAATTCATGCCTGCGCACACGCTATGAATGCTACAGTTGTTAAACAAGAAAATGAGAGACTGTAATTTGACACAATTTGACACACACACACACACACACACACACACACACATAAACAAACAAAATCAACGTTGTAGCTTTTCTGATAATCTATTTTATCAATACATTTTTAGAGAATGTTGTCACATTGAACAATGAATTTTTAATCTAACTCTTCATATTGTATAGTGACGTTGTGAAGGTACAATTATAATTACAATTAGGTCATTTAGCAGATGCTTTTATCCAAAGCGACTTACAATCAGTACATTTGTCAACAGTTGAACTGGTTAACCACCAGTTTTGCACATATAACATATTATATCAGCTCTTAGAATATTAAGCACTAACCATACATAACATTTTTCCAAAATAAGCGCAGCATCATGTAACAAGGCTAGTTTACCTATGCATTTGCAGAACATTACTCGAAAGTTATCATTCGCTCCTTAAACAGTCAATAATTGCAATATTCCTAAATTATCACTCTTCAAACGGCAAAGTGCTTAATATTCTAAGAGCTGATATAATATGATATATGTGCAAATTCATAGGTGAAGTCGCTTAGGAGAAAAGCATCTGCTAAATGCTTAAATGTAAATGTAAATTTAAGAGTAGAAAGGAACAAGAGTACAACACTCTTCCTCTGAAGAAACACCAGCGCCATCACTTGAAACCCTGGGGTTGTTTAACAGAGGTCGAGGCAGAGTCGTCACTTCTCCTATCACCGTCGCATAGCTTTGTTGAAAATAGTGAAATGTCCACTCCTTGTATTAGCGAAGGGCTTTAGCTTGATTTGCAGACAGTGTCAGCTCTTCTTGCTATTGTGGGGACACACTGACAGCAATTCTAGATGTGGTTAACTTGTGCAGGCAATGTAACTATACATGTGACAGGTACAAGTAACCTGGAGAGATTCTGTGTCGTCCCTCCACACTTTTCTGTTTCATAAACCAACTCTTAATGTGTTGAAAGGTATATTTATTGGACTAAGAGCGCACAAGTTGTTTCAGATGGTTTTAATTCATCAGCCAGATAGGACATCTGTTCCTGGCTCAAACAAGAAAAAAGGAAAGAAAGTTAACTCAGAAAAATTCGTTTATTTTGGATTATGTTTGCAATGGCCTTTCCAATCCTAACAAGTTGTCAAGTATGTGCAATGGACAGGTAAATTGAACAGGGCCGCCGTCTGACCTGTTCAAAGACATTATTACTATGTCAAGCGCAGAATGCAAAACGTGTTTTCATTTGTATTGCAATTTGAGACACATGGTTATTTTATTGGAAATTCAAGGCCCTTAAATGGATAACCTCACAACAGAAAGAAAACACAGAATTGGAAACTACTCTATATTTTCAAATTGACAGGCAGGACTAACATGTAATGAAAAGCTGTAGCAGTTTACCAGGCATTTGTAAAATCTGTGGTAAAAAGTTTTCATTTTTGATAAAATTACGCTTTACCAATTATGTGTTTATTATAATATATTTATAATTATAATTATAATTCATAGCGCAAGTTCACTCAGGAAGACTACTTGCCTACACACTTCCTGATTAGGGATTTGTTCTCCCGTTCAAGCTCAACCAATCACGTCCCCAGGAACCACCAGTGTCAGGTCTGTCAGAGGTATTTATAATAATATGCATCTATAAAATGTTATTGATAGAGTCCTAATGGCAAACACTGTTTAATAAATGTTGAATTCTTTAAGACTCTAGTCGCTCCTGATTAAATTGACTTTTGGCTTTAAAGAAATGAATCAAAATTTGAAATACAAAAAAAACAAAAACGACAAAAAAAACCACAATTATTTATTTTACCCCACAATCCTCTGCGATAGCCTTGTCTTCACTGGGGAACTCCTAACTGCCAAATCCTGAACAACCTCAAAGCTGCTGACAAGTGGTTTTCTATCACATAATCACAATTATGTGGGATAAGAACACAATGTGGGATATTCAGAATATTTATTTAGGCCGGCTGTATTACCAGGTTTGTTATATAAAAAAGGGGTTACATAAGGATAGTGGGAAAGTGGTCACCACGTATAAACAAAACAAGGACAGGGGTTGCATTATGAGGCCAGCCACCACCAACGGTTTTGTTCATGTTCACCTCAATTTCCATCGCAACAAATAAAAAAGGCTTCGTAATTTCTTGCCATTTTTTCTTCCTCCCACTTGTAAACCTTTACGTTGGACACAATCCAGTATGTATGCAGTTATACTGTTACGATCGGCGCGCATAGGCCCATGCGCGCTCCATGGCTCCCTTCCCCAGTGCGCACCTGGGGGATGATTAGCCCCACAGGTGCGCCCACTTAGGGGAATTAGGTGGACTATTTAAGTTGGACCACAGTTGGCTTGTACGTGTGTGTTTCTTTTATTAAAACGACGCTTACAAGCGTTGCACCAGCAATTCCGCCTGTGTGGGTTCCTCTGGCTCGCGCTTACTCTCGCTCACCATGCACCGCTATTACATATTCTATCTATAATACTTATTGATATAATTACAGTGGGATTCAAAAGTCCACTACCGAGATTAGTTTTCAAACTTTTATTCCTATATTTCCTCAAAATGAAAGGAAATGTCTTTAGTAGGGCTTCAACTATTGATTACTTTCATAATCAATCTGCAGATGATATGTTACTATTTTATTATATTTATTAGAAGGTCGTGGGTTTGAGCCCCAGAATTGACCTACCTGTAAGCATCCTTGAGCAAGATGCCTAACCCCTACCTGCTCCATGTAATAGCACCATGTAGTTGTAAGTCACTTTGGATAAATGCGTCTGCTAAATGACCTCATTGTAAAGGTCCAAAATTTTAAGCAAGCGTTTTTTCGTATTCGTCATCCTAAAAATCATCCTGTCAGTAAGGGTTTAGCTGCTGTGCAAGATGTCTGCTTGATTGCGCAAAGGATTGGCCAGCCTTTGGAAAAACGTGTGGTACAGATATTGGTATTGGGTGACAGCATGCATGTTGTATTTTCTGATAAAAAGCAGTCATATTTCATGCATCTGGACGGGCCCCTATAAGGAGTTATTGAGTGTCAACAGCTTTTACGATTCGACGATGGCTGGTAATGTGAAAGATATGTGCCACAGCTGACTTCAAACGATCCCATGCTGCCACGGTTTATCTTCCTGAACAATAAACTGTGTTAATAGCTTTAAAATATCTCCTTTGCAGCTTGCTATACAATTACAGTTTAAACTGCGGACTGCAATTACTTGACATCTGGTGGGATTAAGCTACCATTTAATGAAGAGTAAACAAGTGTCTGCCTACTTTTTACATATAATACAATAGACCTTATCTTCTGCTGATCCATTTAGACTTCTTTACCTCAAATTGTTGATATTATATTACATTCTGTTTTTTTTATACAGAAATTGTTGTTGAAAAGTTACATTACAGAGTAAATTGAACCGGATTTCTCACAGGGGAACAAGTGCGGTTTTGTAACGTCATAAAGATTACGTTAAACAATTTTCTCACTAGCACAAAATCATGAACATGAATTATGAGTGTGTGTGATTTCTAGAGCTCCAGATCTCTTCTTTAAGCTCTTCACTGAAGACAGCATTCACTGAAGGACTTTCGACATGACATGCAATATATCTATCTGTCTACCGTCTACTGATATGTGTGTTACACTGAAGATACATTTAGTACTGGAGAGTGTCCTGCCATGAGTTACAAGCCTGTGACATTAGAGCTCCATCCTCAGTGTCTCTTAACTCAGTTTAAGCCTAATCAGAGCAGAACAAGTGTGGTTCCCAAACCCGCAAAGAAAAGTCATTGTCCAGGCAGCCTTCAGAGGTTTTATACCATGTTTTCCCTCCATCTCAACATGTTCTCTTGCGTTTGGATCCCATTGTCAAAGGTGTTATGGGGGCAGGATAGTCTAGTGGTCTGGGTGTTTGACTCCCAGCCGTAAGGTCGTCGGTTCGAGCCCCAGAGTCGGCTTAACTGTAAGCATCCTTGAGCAAGATGCCTGACCCCTACCTGCTCCATCTAATAGAACAATGTAATTGTAAGTCGGATAAAAGTAACTGTTATAAAACAGAGATTGCAAGGCTCAATACAAACCTAGTCATTCTTAACATACTTACTGGACATGGTTTGAGGATTGCTCATCTAGAGGGTAGAGGGCTAAACATAGAAAGATTAGCTTTGCTCAGTTAGAACAAAATAAACCTAAGATGACACAGCAACTGTGCAGAGAGCTGTAACATACCCAAAAACTGATGACTCACACAATATTTTCGCAGAGTCAGCCTATAGCTGGAAGGGCCTTGCCTCTTAATGAACTTAATAGCCTCTCGATGAGAAAAACACACCAGTCTTAACGGAGAGGCTTTTCTTTGGGTTGGGGAGGGCGGGCAGAAATGAGGCCAGGCTCCTTAACACCCAAGAGGACATTACTTGTGATTAACACCCAGGCCAGTTCCAGAACATCTGTGGGAGGAGAACCATGCTTGAGTGAAACATAAACAACGCTGGTCCGAAAGACGCAGCGTGGCTGGAGTTGGGTAATCCCCGCATCATGCAGAGAGAGGGGATGAGAGAGAACGGGAGAGAATGGGACCAAAATAGTATTCTTGCACTCTGACAAGCCCTGTTCATTCATTATGATCTCCTGACGTGTCCCTAAAGGTGTCTTGAGTCGCCTCAGAGCCTTGGAATAATTAAGCACAGATGGCAGACAGTAGCCTGAACAACAGGATCACTTACACATGAATGGAAACAGAGGAGTCAATTCTACAGTATATTTAAATAGGTTGAAATATCTTGAGATGGGCTGTACGGCAGGTATCCATTGAAAACATATCTGTGGAACCTTACCAGCTAACGTCTTGCAGTGTACATATTAAAATGATATTTTCAGGTGCATAATTTGAGGTACGGTACACCTGCTGTAATCGTTGTTTTAAGCATTAAATTACGAAATGCTGATGTAATAATGAGCACAGCCAGTGACACATCAGAGAAGAAAAGCCATATTATTTTTCTCAAAAATACTGTATATCTTCAGCACAAATATATCTGTAGATTATATATTTCATAATACATATTTGCTTAATTTTCCTAAATTGAAGAGTTGACTACTATAAAATCGAGTATATCAAAAATTCGGAGTTAACTACTATCTGCTAAAAGGGTACCGCTAATAAATAAATTACACAGACTTCTAGCAAATAGAGGTAAAACTGTCCCACAGAGGCTGAGATCAATTATTTTTTACTTTGTCTCTGCCATACTTCCTTCCCTCTCTCTCTTCACCCTCTTCCTAATTCAGTTAGGAACTATAAACATGTATCAGTTCAGCGTTGATCACTGACACATCTGACTAATGTTAAGACTCTCAGTGTGATCCAGTTCAGACCTGCTCTCAGATGTCTCTGTCAGAGCCAAGCATGAAGGAAGAGTTAACCAACCCTTGTTGACATCTGATATGTCCACCTTCATAGCCATGTGTTTCTGTTTGTTTCTATTAGGTTTAAATAAAAGTAGCGTGTTTGTTGGGACCAAATGTTTCACATTTGTTTTTATGCTGGCATCTTTGTTACTTTGTGGCTTTACTAGGCACATTTAAAATACATTTTGGCAGTTTATATCAGATTGGCGGTCGTTATCACACCTCAAAGACTGGTGCAAAATGGAGAATAAGGCCTCATGTATACTGTTGAATACAGCTGCTACATGCGCCTTACGTTGTGCGTGCAAAACAGTGCCACAAGCACATGTCAGTATAGTCATTAAACCAGCGTCGTTTAATGAGAGGAAAAGACTGTGGAGCGTGGAGGATGTCGTTAAAATCCAAACAAAGAAGGAACAGAAAATTATCGAGGAAGAAGAAGTTGATTTAATGGCAACACGTCTTAACTTTATTTGTGTTCTTTTTCTATTCCCACTTCAATCAGCGCTGATACATTTAAATTAAATCCATATAGGAATCACGTAAAAAGCCCACGCGATGCAGTTGACCAATTGGGTGCATTGATAGGACAAGTTAGCTTGTGCTGCGCTATGGCGTGAGAAGCAATGCGGCTCTTGGAAAGACAGTAAACTGTGGCCTTGACGACTTACACTTTCAGATAGGCCACATTTATACCGGTGCTAATCTTTGTAAAAGGCTGGAGGAAACACAGGGCAACCATATTGTGTTTGGTTTCATGAAACTGTTGGTACCTTCTTCTTCAGCTTGGCACACAACCCCTGACCACTGTTGTTTTATGTTTAACCAACTAATATAGATCATACTTCCTGGCATCTCCCAAACAGCGCTGCAGGTTTATGGCACTGACTTGAAATACCTTTGTCCATGCTGCTGGGGTGTCTGTTATTAAAGGCAAACCAAAGCTTCTTTGTGACATTTTAAAAATATAAGTAAAATATAAGTACATGGGCGTTTTGTCTTGGGCGTTTTGAAAGGCAATTTAAATAAAATGTATTATTATTATTATTATTATTATTTTTCATAGTATTATTGTTATGATTATGATTGTTATTATTACTTAAAGATTTGTTGGAACTTAAAGTAGCCCACCTAAATAAAAATGTAATGTTCATAATATTTGAAACTATGTTAATGGGGATTAATGTATTGTTTTTAAGTTTGTGTTTTTATTCATTATTAATCAGTTTCCACAAAACCTTTAAACATTTTGGGGTTTACAATGTACTAAAGAAGTATTAAAATCTCTCTATGAGCGGTTTCTATCTCAGAACAAATATGTAAAACATACAGCACACAAAATATAAACATGGCCGCTCGACTTTTCTGGAGGCTTGTGAACAACTGCAGTCAAGCTCTGTGTGTCGTACATACAGGATTTCTTTCTTTCTTTCTTTCATTTTTGTTTTCATAGTTTGATTCAGCATTCTTTCACCTGGTCTGTACCAAACATTCATTTCAGGCCTTTATAAATAAAACCGTTTTCAATTCAAATTGCTAAGTGAAGACCAAATGGCAAAGAACAATTTAGGTTCATCTGTAATGAATAAATTAAATTTGCTTGCAAATCTTTCGCTTAACTATTTTGCAAGAGTTTGAAACCTCACCTGGTTTAAATTGTCAGGGAAAAAGATGGTAAATGTTTCATCTCCCAAGGATAAAAATAACAGCAACTGGTTATTTAAAAAGCTTTCTCCCATATAATAAAACACAGGATTTATTATTTTTTAAGATATGAAATAAAAATGCACGTCCAAAGCCTGAACCTAAATCATTTAGCCACGAGAAGCTCCCATCCCAAAACTCAAACCCCCTATCATATGTGTCATAACATCCTAACATAACATTTCACATCGGCATCTCCACATTTAGTCCGTGGCAGAGGAAGTAGTATTTGCAACTGAAACGCTGCCAAGTTTGGGTTAGGATTGCAAGGTATGTGCTGTATCTTGTATTGTGGCTGCAATCGGTATGGCAGATCATTTTTGAGGGATCCACATGCTCTGCGCATGCTTTTAAGGTGCTACTACGGCTGTTCATTTGAGGACCAATGTGGTAAACACATGTTGGCCACAGTCTACATTCTGGGCACATTGTTTCCAACGTGATCAATCTTAAGTTTGCAGCAGTGGGAAGAGTTTCAAAGAAAAAGCTTCCCACAACATTTTTTAGCTCAACATACATCTTCTGTTTAAAGGAGTGTTCTCATTCGACCTGCTGATGATAAATTAGCATGATGAATTGCCATGTCATGCGTGTTTATCACTACATTAATAATTATATTTCAGTCCCGACTATGTTTACTTGACTTATAGAGAATATGGTTTATACAAGGCCTATAGGAAATACCGCAGATAGATAAGAAGATAAACTTCCTCTGCTTTGGCACACCAATGACAGCACATAGATATTCTATAAAATATCCAAAAGTATATAAACAAAATAAGCAACTTACTGTTTATCGACATCACCATCAAGGGGGGACTTAACCTGAAAACACGATAGTGGGTATGATTGACCCAAAAAAGTAAAAACAAAACAAAAGAAACGCTCCATCCTTCCAGAGGCCTGCTAAATCATCACTGGATGGATCTATACATGTTCCAGGAAAGTTGTAGGCTGGACAAAATGGGTATATTTAATATTAATAAATATGAATATCGTCATCAATAAAATATTGATAAGTGCATCAACTGAGAATCGCCTCCATGTATTTTTATACTTATATGAGATGTAGGAACAGGATTAATATCAGTCAGAGGACCATGATGCGTCATTAAATCAGCAACTATCTTGCATTAACATGATTGAGGTCAAATTACGTGTTATATGTATTGTTTAAAATGGGTAATGGTGGCGGAGATGATTGAGTAATCTCCCAGCGGCAACCTCCGGTGCTGAAAAATGAATCCAACGTGGAAGTGCCGAAATCTGCAGTTCCTCTAATGGCCACTTGAGGCCGGCTCCAAAAGCGAGTCAATCAGCAACGACCCCCATGTTAAAATGTCCAACTTTACACCAGAAATAATCATGTTTACAGCCTGGTACAAAAAACAGTTTCGGTTTCTCTAGAGCTAGTTTCCCCCGTTCATGACAACTGTACGGGGGGTGAATTTTTATATAACTCCTCAGTTGAAATTATATTAAGCCATCAATGTATCCATCCATTAGACATAGCCGTGAGTTATGCGGGAGTCTGACACTGCCAAGATGGCGACGGCCAGAGCCAGCACACACAGCCAAGCTTCAAACCCGTTCTTCAGAAAATCCGTCGTCACGGTAGGGTTTGTCCCCTTATTTACACAGTCTATGGCAACCCTCCTGGGATGGGAGGGATCGATGGGAGAGGGGAAGGGCTTGGCGCGACCGTCAGCTGATCTGACATGCGGTGGTGGACAATGTCGGCTCCCCCCGCAGGGATTACAGTGTCTGCAAAGCACCCTGTTGAGGACATCACGGGCCCAAGTTCCCCGGGCACAAGAGCGCCCTTCCACCGTTGTCCCGGTTACAATGTTTCCCTCTATTTAGCTTATCATCTTTAGTGTACAGTAAACCTCCCACATCAGAGCTCTGTTTGCAATGCACATCCATCATTCCTGTGCTGTCCCAAACCTGTAATTCTAGGATTTTCATGATTCTTGATAGTCCACCAAATTGTCCGCTCTGAACCACTGGCAGACACAGACGGAGAAATAGACAATGGGACAAATGCATTTCAGACCGCTTGCTTAGACAAACAATGCAACTTCTGTTGTTTGTCTTCTTGAAATGACTCCACTATTGTTCTCTCCAGCTTGATGGCCTCTTCTGTGATAAAACTGACCTATTAAATTACTCACTTCTTAAGCATTGCTAATGCAATCCCCCAACGTCTGAGTCAAAACAGTCTTTTGCATGGATCTGACAAACATCTTTACTCACTAACGGTACAGATTCTTGGCTCAGTAAAAGCGGCCTTTTGAAATATTATAATATCAACTTAAATTAAGTCTTGCAACACAGGTTAGAAGACATGGAAAGAAGGGTAGAAGACATGATGGAAAGCTGCCAAAAAATGTTTTGTTGTTCTTCTTGACCATAATGATGTGTGTTTGTTAAACATTTAACAGAACATCCCTCTTAAAAGTTTGTAATGAGAGCATTTGGCAGTTTTGTAAAATAAATATGTATGTATTCCTTCGTCGATATTAAGAGGTGCAATCAAAATCACAAATCAGGTCTGAAAAGAAGAAGTAACAATAAAGAAAGCAAAACACAGAATATTTCAGTAGAAAATATGTAGGCCTACCCTGTTCATGTGGCTAAACCAATTTCCCATTCAGTGCAAAGCCTCACAATTCACTAACGTGTTTGTTGCTGAGCTTTCCGCAGCCAGGATCAGTTCAAATATAGCTGTGTTTCTGACTGTCTGTGTTTCACACACCATACTGAATGTAGGCTACTGAATCTGAAACTGTGACGTATGTTGACGTGCGGTGGGGAGTGCAGGTGTAGGCCGAACCAAACACTGAATCACGAAGAAACGCACAAGAGGAAACCATACTTTTACTGAGCTTTCCAGCACTGTCCAACAATTAACCGACAAAGAAATCTTTTGTTCTTTGTCGGTTAATTGTTGGACAGTGCTGGAAAGCTCCCCAACACATAGGCCTGCTGTATAGGCCTGCCCTGCCCTAGTCAGCCACACAGGTGCACAGAATGAGGGATGAGGCGGTAGGAGTCTGGTGTGGAGATGGGGTGTGTTGTGGCGGCAGCCCTGTGGTTAGCAGGCCTATACGCCGGCGAGGTAGCATGGGCGGGTGGAGCGCTATCCCTGGGTCCCCCCCCCCTGATGAGCTGAGATATTTATTAAGGTTTGAACGGAGTGTAACAGTCACAGCCTGAGAGTACAGGAAAATATCAGATTCCCATCGAATGAACTGTATTATTTGAGGTGTACAATGTTAAAAATATGAGATTTCAATTTAGTTTTACAATTTACACAACTTAATTTCTCATTCGTGGGAACCTTTTTCTTATTTTCCTTCTTGTCTGATGGATTTGAAGAACTCTCATATATTTTATTCTGATGTTCATGCTGTTCCGAGCTGCCCCAGCTAGCAGTCATAAACCTATCATTAGGCATCATTTATCCCCTGGACCCTCGTCAAACGGGCCTCTCTGCAAGTCTGCGCTAGAGGTATTACATTGCCCTTAACTATCCTTGGCTTGTAGGCTATGACAGGAATTATGACCTTAATAAAGTCTATCTGCAATATTTGCATGCATAAGCATCTTGTATCTGTCAAAAAAAAGGCCGTCTGGTTCAGGTTTAGGGTTCCCCTGGTTGTCATTTGGCAGGGGCGGAGAAGTGTGGCATCTGGAGAAAGCTTCCAGCGAATGTCCTCATGACTTAATGGCCGTCATGCCGGCTGGAAGGGCTTCGGGAATTCTGGCCCAGCCGGTGGGATCTCAAAAGGTTGAAAGCAGTTACCTTTCCTTTCTGTCTTTCTCGATTGTGTCATGAAAACCTCACATTTCCTCCCCAGCTCACCCTTGATGTTTTTGAACTGGAACTGCGAACAAAAGTGCATGTGGCTGCAGGGGGAGTAGAGAGGGACGTGAGCCATGTAGCACTCAGGTACGGGAGGGGGCGCGCACTTTCACAGTTTCACCGTTTCAAACAGAAACCGGTACCTTTAACGTAAAAAAATAGTAGCATTTCACATGTGGGAACATAATGCTGCATATAACTAACAAAATAATAAACAAAATACGGTGATGGTCATGTTCCCTGTGTGACAAATAACATTCCTACTGATTTCAGTCAATATGATTAAGCGATGACAAGCTGCTGCGATTCTAGTGGCATTCGCTTGTTGGCAACAGACACAGAAATGACAGGCCCCATTACTGTGACCTCGTCCATGTTTCTGTGGTGACGATGTAGCGGATAAAAGGCTGCTATTCATCCAGTAGTTGTTTTCATGCTAACAGCACTGACAACTGTCATCAATTGCGTTGAAGGATCTCCAAGAATTGTTGTTTGTGCCCCCCAACAAGGAGCTAGGTTATATATATTTTATTTATAGTGTTATAATGTTATACGTAGAGTTATATGCGTGTAGTTCATAGTGAGTTTAGCATCTTATATTGTTTTAAAGATTATAACATCACATAGGCAAGGAGACTAAATTAGACTAAATTAGATCATTATTAAATTAGAACGACCGAGAGACTACAAGTTTTACAAATCATCATTTGTCTGAAAGTAAGGAAAAGTTCACAAATAAAAAATAAAACACAGTTAAAAATCGATGTATTGTCCAAATTTAAGTTACGGAGTCTTAACTCTTATAGCCTACGCACATTTCTAGTCAATGCGTCTTCGGCACCCTGAAGTGTGCGTATAGCCATACGTGCACATTCCCAAACGTATGAAACCTACAGGGACTCCCTATGAGATGCATATTTATCTTCACACCGATGTGGGAACTTCCTACGAGAGATCCGTGAAAGACGCTGAGTGATTTCGTGTGGCTGATAAAAAAAAGCTTCACCCAAATCCAGCGCAGGTTTTTCATCTCTCAGGGAGAATCTGAAGATGGGGGTGGGGGGGCGACGTGAATTAAATGCACTCGGGCAGCGCTGAGGGGGCTGGATGCGATGCTCGCCCTGATGCGAGCGACTGGAAGGTCCCGAGTTAGCCGCAGGTTCGACGCGCAAACGCGGATTTATGTGGAAATTGCCGATGAAGAGGTTCAGTACAAATAAGATAGCCTTAACTTAAAATGAGAAAGCGGCTAACTTTGTTATTTTCAAAGCAATTTGTTTTCATTTAGACCTAAGTGTTTTGTTTTTTTAATTTACATATAATTATCGACCTACTTTGACATTGTGACAATTTTAACGCGAGGCAGATTAAGGCATTTGTCAGCCTTTTTAGATAGTGCTAAATGATAAAGGCACCAACTCACATGGCGGTATCTTGTAGGAGGGGTTCTTTGTAACTAAATAAGTTACGGATTTTCCCGTAGGCTATAAAAAAGGAAATTGAGGCTCGGACGCTAGTATTGGAGGACCTCGTCCAACAGGTGGGTTGATTTTCATATTGACTCATTCTTAAT
The DNA here is from genome assembly GCA_025447815.1 of Percopsis transmontana. Classification (NCBI taxonomy): domain Eukaryota; kingdom Metazoa; phylum Chordata; class Actinopteri; order Percopsiformes; family Percopsidae; genus Percopsis; species Percopsis transmontana. Next base: position 9,889 of record JAOEHI010021825.1, on the reverse strand, counting down.
TATTGTCTCGTGTTTAAGGACCATATTTTAATCTTTAGAACAATAAAATTGACTTTAATTTTCTGAGAAATTTAAGAGAAGACTGAAATAATCTTAACTTCTCTACTTTTCTACTCTCTTAGCATCTAGCCTACTTTGAATTGCATATGGAAAAGAGTTCGCTGCTGTGGAGATAGAAACACAATTGATGTTCTTTTATTTTTTTGTGTGTTTTATTTGTATTCCTTTACCAAAACGACTGCTTGTGTTTTCCGATTCAGACCGGACTGAATTCAAATTTTACCTAATATCACCATTCGCTCATTCAGTTTTCACCCGAAAAATTATAATGTTGTTTATGTTTGCGAAGTGTCGTTGCGCACACACATACACACACACACTCGCTCACTCACACACGCACACACACACACACACACACACACACACACACACACTCACACAGCCAAGCCCTTTGACGCCCTGATCGTGATTGGCAAGTTGGTTCCACAGCGGGACAGACACCTTCTGGGCGGGGGACAGGTGGAGGTCGGCTCTGGTAGACCCCTCTCCGTGTGTGGGGGGGGCAATGCGGGCAGGTCTGCGCGGTGGACCCACATGTCCATGCGTCTCAGAGGCCGGGCTAAACGGCGCTCTACGTGCCTCTACGGCCCCGGTAGCCTACCGAGCCCTACAGGGGCCGTAGAGGCGGTTGTCTTGTGGCCTCTACGGCCCCTGTGTAGGGCTCATAGGCTACCGGGTCAGTTGAGCGCTATACTGTCGGATGCATTGCAGTCAGACACGCAACCGACAAGACAACCGCCTCTGAGGCGCCGGCGGGCCTCCCGTAGTCCTCGCGTCGCTCGAAAGGCGTGGGGAGAGCGAGCCCCCGGTCCCCTCTCAATGCCCAAAGCGCACGTTCGTTTGAGCTCACCTTGCCTTCGCCGGGCTGGCGTTTCAGGGGCGTTTCTTAGCGATTGAAAAGATCAGGGGCGGAGTCAAGACGTTGTTATTGTTTTTAGTTTTTGTTTTTTTAAGGGAGGTATTGGCATTGGTAGGTTGGGGAGTTTCTATTTTCCTTTTACAATAAATAAAATCACACGCATAAATTTGAAGGTTGATATTATTATTGTTATTTCACAAGGTCTATATGGTCATTTAATATGCTTTTCAAGTTGATCTCTCTCACACACGCAGCTGACAGACGAACAGACAACAAGAGCAGAGTGAACCTATCTCGATTTATGGCTGACTCCATCTTCTTATATAGGCCTAGCCTACAGTACTGTATGTTCCTATGCCTTTCGCCTATATACTCCCCTTTTGTTCAGTCGATAGGGGGGAGGGTAGTCTAGTGGTCTGGGCGTTGGACTCCCAGCCTGAAGGTAGTGGTTTCAAGGCCCAGAGTTACAGGCCTACCTGCAAGCATCCTTGAGCAAGATGCCTATAACCCCTACCTGCTCCATGTAACTGTATATCGCTCTGGGTGAAAGTGTGTGCTAAATTGTAATCTCTTTCCTCCTCCTTGCGCTCTTGGATGTCAGAATGTGGGGGCTCAGTTGAAAGGCTGTATGGACAGCAAGTGGCGTGATACTATTATGAAAACAAGAGGGTTAGGAGGTTCGTGCGATGCCACGAATAGGCCTCGCAGCGCAACAGCCTGTTGGCTCCAACCGGTTTCATGTAAGAGAAAACAATCACCCCATCTGAGTGACATGTGTATTACAGTAACTTGTGTGCTTCTTACAAGTGAGCTGAATTTACACTCTGCCTTTCTTTTTCTTTTTCTTTCTACCACGGCCTGTAGTACAGTTCTGCAGCTTCTAACTGCGCACCACGCAGATACATCAGACTTTAGCACGTCGTCCATGTTATCGTTGCCTTACAGATTAGCTTGAATCCGTGTGGACAACACAGCAGGTTCACGCTGCGTCGGCGACCCCGTGTCTCGACTCGTGCGGGAACCTTCTCACGTGGGATAAATCCCCACCGCGGGGGGGCTCCCTTTCAGCCCCTGAATGAATGATCGGTCAAACGTTGGTCTTACAAAGCTGGCCATCTAACCTCCTGACTATTTGATGAGCGGGGCTTGGTTTCATCGGGCTCGGCTGAATGAATGTGTCGCCATGGCGAGGGGAGAGGCACAGCGCGGTGTTACCTCAACATGCTGTGAGGTTCCACCGGGTATTCCAGTGGCGCTCAAACTTTCTGGGTCCATGAAAGGAAGTGGCTCATAGCATTTTAATTGATAATTTTGAACGCCCCTCCCCCTCCCCCCACCCCCCTAAAAATAAATAATAATAATTATAAATGTAACCTAAATAAAAAATAAAATGAATCCCCATCTCATGACCTTTCCCAACCTCCATTCTCACCTGCGTGACCAGTTCTCATTTGGCATGTGCAAATGAATGGCATATTTGAGCAATACGCACGCAGTAAGATCAATGGGCCCTATTTTGTCATGGCTGGGTTACACAAGAGATCTGGACAAGTTACTCATCCCTGGAAGAGATTTGTCCCGACTGCGTCTGAGTCATCGTGTGTCCCGTCTTCAAAGACTCACTCTTTCCAGGAACAAAACCGGTGTTGTCGAAGATCGACTGCACTTGTTGGCTCTTTCTCGTAAATATGACTTTAGCCGAGAGGTGTTGTAGAAATCTCTCCTCATTATGTGCTGTGAGGCTCACTTCCTGTTATGGAAAAAAAAAAATCAGTGTTTTCCTAATTTGGTGAGAAACGGTGTGGGCTGTGCATGTGTGTGTGTGTGTGTATTTGTGTGCGTATTGAAATAACCAGTTCGAACTCTTTTTGAGATGCTTGAAAGCTATGCTAATAGGCGAAGTGAACGTGCGGCCAGGCAGATACACATGGCGTCCATGTTTAGAATGCTTTTCAATGGACAGAAAGCTACAGTTCCAGCTTATCCCGACATGTATCTATTGCTCCATACATGGAAGGTGTTCCAGATAATATTGTTTATTGCTGTTCATTAAATGTTGACATGGATTTGTTTTTGGAAATTGGATACTTTTAAAAAAAAATTTGATTGCAATCTATTCTTCGGCCCTCTTGTTCCTCTATGTTTAACAGTGGTCCCATTTTTAATTCCTGTGGCTTCTCATGAATTATTATTTGGGGTTTGGGGTCAAAAGCATAAGCGGACATGTCTGATGGAATGCTTAGATGTACCAATGGCATTGTCCTTAAGAGCCAAAACCAACTTAACAGCCAAATATGGCTCTGTTTTCCTGTATTACACCTCCCATGGCTCACATCCTAATATATTCTCTTGTGTACACACAAAAGCTGTAAATCGAGGCACTGCTTTTTATACGATGTCTGATGATCGCATCCACAGACATGACAAGGCTCTTTATGAAGTGTGTTTTCCCACAGAGGTAGCTTGCTATGCCACACTTTGCACAAGAGCAGAATAAACACATTCAATTCCTCAACCCACATGCATGTCGGAGAGTTGCAGCCCAGAAAGTATTTGCGGCTTTCACCGGGTTTCACTGTGCCATGGCTGATGTTGTGAATAAATAAGAAGGAAAAGTTTAATACTGAGGTTTAGGCTTAAAGACGTGGATGGACTCTTGCTAATCTAATGTCAGTGATCGAATACCGATAATCGAAATGCATTGCTTTGCTTACAACACAACATTCAAAACAGGCTTTGTCCATTCGGTAATTATCATTTGCTTTGCCTTCTTCTTCTTCTTCTTTCCTTCCCAGCAGAACCTTGTGGCGTTGGACGTGTTCCGCACGAAGACACATGCGCCTGGCCAGGACCCTGGGCTCCCTGTTCCTGCCCCAATGCTGTTCCCCCGCCAGCCCGACAAGAGCTCGGTGGGTTGAACCGGCATCTGTTTTGCTCCTCGACTCTTCTCCTCCCCCTCGTCTTCGCCTCGTCTTCACCTCGTCTTCGCCACAGCTCCGCTCATCCTCTGCAGAGCCTCTATCCACCGTGCGCACGCGTGTGTCTAGTCTGCTCCACCGCTGCTCTGCCCAGCGCTATGACTCGGGCCACAGGGTAGCGGGCGCGGCCACTAGAAGCCAACTTGGATAACTAGACAGCAACTTGGCAGTCTGGGGGGGGAGGGGGGGGGGGAGGGGGATCGGTGAGGAGCGGGAAATCTCCCACCCCGAGAGCCACCTGCCGCGGGGTGGAAGGGGGCCCCCGGCCCGATCAGTCTGGCTGTAAGGGAGGACCCTGCGGGGCCAGGCAGCAGCAGGGACTATGCAGCTGAGACTGGTGGCGCTGGCAATGGTGTTCCTCAGCTCCATGGGTCACGGCGAAGCTCTCAAGCTGTCCAAGGCGAGAAGGCAGAGACGCAGTGAGTGCTCCCCGTTTCTCCCCTTCTTTCCTGGTCGTAGTCTGTCTGTTGCCCTCTGTTCAGTGTTGGGTGGCGTATGAGTGTGTACGAGGCACAGCGAGATGGCTTTATATTATTTTGTGTTGCCATTACGGCTTGCAGCGTTTTCCCTGAATGGTTCATCTTTCTTCCTCTTTTTATGTATTGTTCTCTCAGTTTATGTTAAGCTTTTATGGATATTAACAATGTTTATAGAAGAGTTTTCGTTCCCTCCAAGAGCGACGGTGCTTTTTGTGTCTGGCTTCGGTGCACGCGCAGTGAAATGAGTACCTGACCGCTTTCAGCTCTCTCTGCTTTCTTTTGTTTTTGTTTTTTCAAGTGTACACTCATTCATTTGTGTCAGGAACTGCCCTGGAAGTGCTGGAGTAGCTGGCTACGCTCTTCTCTACTCCTCCCCCCCACAGCCCAATAGGTTCCCACATTTCTCTCCCCCTCCCCCTACAGCCAGTTGGACAGTTGAGTTTGTATTTGTGGTTCTGCGGGGAGCTGTTATGCGTCGAGAGGGTAACTTTAAAGGAATTACAGGTCTCAAGCCCGCCTATGAAGTGCACACTTTGTATTAAAACAGCAGATGTTGAGATGTGTGAAACGCAAACAGCTTTATCAGTGAGACCAAATAGTTCTCCCTACATTGAGAGCATTTATATAGTGACTGAACATAGACTTCTCCTTTTGTAATGAGGCCAGTTGGAGAGAGTATGATATGAGTGAGTGACTCCCCGCCCACAAGACGTGGATTGGATCTGTGTGTTACACCATCTGATTTACAGACCGACAGGTCTTTAGGACTCATTCAACAAAGCAAGCCTACTTTAAATTATTGTAGAAAAGCTATAAAAGTAAATAAGGTAGAGTCTGATTGACCCTGATAGCCAAATTAGACCCAAAGAGCCCTGCCTAAATCCTTCACTTCAAACATTAGCTTAGCCCAGAAGTACGATTCTGACACACGGTCTTTACCAAGTTTTTAACATTTATTTTTATCAGCTTCCATGTTTCCCTAGCGAGGGATGTCGCTTTGCCCTGAGAATAATAATAAGAGGCTTGTTTCCCCCTTTTGTGGGATTTGTGTCTTCTTCTGTCGAGTCTGAGAATATGATGGAACGCAGAGATCAAACCAAAACCATCTCAGGAAAAGAGAGCAGCTCGTATTGTTTCCCCTCACGCTCCAGACCACACGAACAGCCAGGGGTCACAAACCGTTTACAACACCACATTCTCAAATTCACTGCCTCCCCACTGATGGTGGTTAAACCTTATTGTCATTGTTTCTGTTATCGTTACCAGCGAGAGATGGGTAGTATGGCTAGTAAACAGTGTTGGAGGTACCTGTGAAACACAGAGATACAGTACTCAGCCCATGTTGTAATCGATTCGTGGAGCAAGACTTCTGTCACCTAATTTATCTGACAGGTGGGCAGATGGATCACTGCAGGCGTGAGTGTATACTTACAGCTGAACTGTAAATCAACTGCAGTTTCCGGGTTAATAGTCTTTAAAAACCGGATACACACTTTGGCATAGTTTTCCGAGCAGCCATTTAGAGTGCTAGGCTTTACACAGCACGGCTTAATGCCTCTTTTGGAAGATAAGTGAATGGGAACGTAACATTTTAATTTAAAACTGAGCTTACTTGGCAATGCACTTGGCAATGTATTCGCAGCTACAGTATCTCCAGAGTATGAAAGGGTCGAGCGCATACTGTTTTCTCAGGTTGTTCACATATTGGTTCCTTGGAATTGCCTCTTCCCTGTTGTGTTATGCCGGTTCTTGATGCCCACCTAATTTATGATTGACTCCAGGTGAATCAGGTTCTGCGTGATGTGAGAACCTGATTCTGAAGGGGCCTTGGCGGTTTGTCGGTCCCAAACACTTGGGTTTCTCCAGCTGAAAATCTGCGAAGGATCTCCTGCGAGCAGTTTCAAGTAAACAGTTAGTAACTGTTCAAACAAAGATGTTTGGCCTGGCCCCTGGTTAGATTAAGCCGGAAACATTAACCTCTGCTTGCTGCGGTGATAAAGTGCTGGCAGGCGTATGGTCATATGTGGCAATGCCTGCAAAATATAACAGTGTCTTGGTGTTGTTCTCTGAGGCACTACAGAATCAAACAGATGGGCTTTTATATGTCCTTATCAAACTTCGTAGTGATGAAGATGTGTCAACTCAGTATAAATATGTGTTTGTTATTCCTCCCTATATACCCTCAAGCCTACCTCTCCCTCTTTGCTGTGCTCTCCTTTTTTATCCCAGTTATCACTGAGGGGCCACCATCTTGCCCAAAAGGCTGCGATCGCTGCTCAGAGTACAACGGCTGTGTGAAATGTAAGCCCAAGCTCTTTATTTTCCTGGAGCGCAACGACATCCGTCAGATAGGTGTGTGCCTGGCCTCCTGCCCCATGGGATACTTCGGCATGAGGAACCCGGAGACCAACAGATGCACCCGTGAGTTCCACGTGTTTCTAGTCCCATGAGACCCACGCACACATTCAGTGACATACGGCTAACTTTCTCTCTTGGCGACTGAACCGCAAACATTTATCATTTTTTAACGTGACTTGAACGTCTGTAAAAGCGCTGACTGTTACGGCCTCCTTAACTCGTTGTAAGTCCATTGTTTCTCAAAAACATACTTCTAACGTGTCTCTAGCGGACACGTTTTCTTAAAAAATATATCTTGCGTTCATCTCAAAGACCTCGACCATCAGGATAACTTGAGCTAACATACCTATTTATTTATTTATTTTATTAATTTATTTTATTTCAGGTTTATTTAACAGGGACAATGCACACTAATAATACATATATAAATGTATAATGTGCCAGAATTAGCCAAAAGGCTATTTTACATCTGCTGTCCCTGGACAGATCGTAATATGTCACACCTAAAAAGATAAAAGGATTAAAATAGTACATACAGGTTAGTCCCAATAACCTGGATGTACAGGGTACAATCGAAACCACTAGATACTGTATTTGATTCATTAAATTCAGGGACCAAAATCAATATTTCATTCCTAAACACCCGTGTGCGCACAGCGAAGGGGTTGGCTACAGTTTAGAATCCCTTTACAAATGTGTAGGGAATATACATTGTTATGTAGGATGGTCACCAACTTACCATTAAACTTATTCTGAGGGATGCCACATGGCACGTCATAAAACTACTAAGCGGCTACCTGAGGTTAACTACATGACAGAGGACAACAACAATAAAGAAAACCCTCCAACAAGACGGCGTAATATTCGCTGGAAACAGGCATGCAGACCATGTGACGTGACTTTTTGGGGCTGGTTTTGGTTAGGTCTGGCAGGGCAGTCACGCCATGTGTTTTCCAAAACGTACCCAGTTAGTTTGGGTGGCACTGCTCCCATGCTTTTGGCCCGGGGAGCGGCCAGCAGTTCAGCTCAAGGGCTGTTTCCTTTTAATTGTGGGAAGAAAGCAGGATTGGAAGAAAATCCCAATGAAAACACTAACACCAATGCAATGTTGTTTGCGAGGATTTCTGCGTTTTTTCCCCTCCCTTTTGGCACGTATGTGCGGGGTTCATACCAGTGCACAGTCCGTGTTTGTTTTGTTTTCAATTTTAAACTCACTGTCTACTGTTGTGCTTCTACAGCATGTTCTAAATTATTAGCATTAGTGCTGTAATGGCCAAATGTTATTTGGATCCAACATTAAACAAAGACACCTGACCAGTCTTTACTAGCCTGCAGTAATGCCTGATGAAATTATACAATACAACTGGCATGCTCTTAAATTATTAAAATGTGTATTGATTTCAACTTTTTAAAGCAATTACACTGACCAACAGCTTGTATTTTTTTTAAATAAAAATACAAAAAATATGCACAATATTTTGTTTGATGAGCCGTTGCTATGTCACGTAATATCTGTCAGATGTGTTTAATAATGATTCCTCTCAGCTTGAACACCCCTAAACAGATACTCCTCGGTGTATTCTGACGCAAGAGCTATCATTTTCACTGCTGAGATTTTGAAAACAGGAGCTGAAATAATCTAAATAGCAAATTGTGGTTGTGCTGTATTGTACTGGATCAAACCAGTGTCTTGTTTATGGATCCAGAGCCTATTTATTCTTCACTGTACTGTAAATATCATTACACCTAGTCCATAGATGGTACAAAAGACATCATTGCACACAATCGTTTTACACTTATCCTATTTTCACTACCAGCAATGACTACGGGTATCTTGTTTGTAGTGACATCAGCAAGTTAAGTCAAGTTTATTTGTGTAACCCTAAATCAGTAATCAGACAGTAATAAAGGCCTTCCTTATCCTCCAAGGAAGTTCAAGATAAAACTCAAAAAAAAAAACATCACAACCGGGGTGGCACTGGTTTAAAAGTGGTGGAAAAAATAAAAACACATACAATTGTCATTGCCGCTAGCTAAACCTAGCCTTACATCGTGTTTGACAAAGCCACAGCTAACTAGATGAAAATGATTCATGATAAAAACAGAAATTCATTTTGAAATTCACCACAACAACCTCATTTAAATAAACACGCTTGAACTTCTATAACAAACCTCTACATTTTCTAAACAAATATTTGATATGTAGGAATGAAACCCCCATGAAAACTAGGCACCACAGGCCTGCATGAGAACAGGCTTGTTTATGAAGGAAATCGTAGCATCATAATACTAATAATAATATCAGAATCTTTTATACATTATAATTAAACGAGCTGAACAAGAAATAATAACTTAAAGCCAAATAAACGACTTGTGTTTAGGAGCGCCCACCACTTATCAAGCTACAATTTTGTCCCTAATTTGACCCTCAATGGCATGATTGTAAACCTTATGTTAGAATCTATATTGAGGTTTGGACGGCCTGTATTCCTTCAATGTAAACGGATTCATACCAGATTTTCCGCAGATGGGACATTTCTTGCAAGAAACCCATAAATTATACAGTGGGTGCTGAACGCAATGAAATCCCTGAAAACTGATTCATGCTGCTAATGGCCTGCAGGACAACCGGGTTGTATCTCTAGCCTGGGCCTAGCACATTTTATTGTGCCACTTGAGTATTGTTGCAACTTCTCATCCTTGCCTGTACTCTTTAAAATGTGTTTTTAAAAAGGTCCACTGAGCAGTTTTACCCCAAAAAGTGTGATTCTTGCACTGTATGCTGACACCTAGGCAGGATAGTCTAGTGGTCTAGGTGTTGGACTCCCAGCCAGTAGGGGGCAGGAGAGTCTATTGGTCTAGGTGTTGGACTCCCAGCCGGTGTTGGACTCCCAGCCAGTAGGGGGCATGATAGTCTAGTTGTCTAGCTGTTGGACTTCCAGCCCGTAGGGGGCAGGATAGTCTAGTGGTCTGGGTGTTGGACTCTAGCCCCAGAGTTAGCTTACCTGTAAGCATCCTTGAGCAAGATGCCTAACCACTACCTGCTCCATGTAATAGCACCATGTAACCCCTACCTGGTCCATGTAATAGCACCATGTAACCCCTACCTGCTCCATGTAATAGCACCATGTAACCCCTACCTGCTCCATGTAATA